>JAFVLL020029982.1:0-21750 GCA_021397915.2 Tor tambroides
AACTGAGAGCGATCGAAAGAGAGCGATGTGAACTTCCGCATTTTCATGTTTAAGAGATCCGCAAGCACGACGGCATGCTCGTGCCATTTACCTTTACAGGTGAGACCACATACGTCATCGCTCTCTGTTGAAGGGTGGGGCCGAGGCTTATTTACAGTCGATACACACATATCATTACTGATAACGAGAGATCGAAACTCATCTCCGCCTTCTCCTTAAAGCAGTTCACACTACACACACACGTTACAGCCAGCTCTGAATGTGCAGAGCCGGTTAGAGTTGTCACTCCTCTGTATTTTCAAAATTATATCAAACTCAGTGCCCATGGTTGTTATAGCCTTGCTACTGTACCAGAAGAGGAATTTCTCTCCTAATTTGCATTGTTCATGATCAATCAACACGTGGCCATGCAAAACATTGAGCTTTACATTTTACACCAACATTAAGGCAAAATGCACTTGTTAAATGTGATCTCAAAGTATATAACTGAGTTAAATTTATTCATGAGAAGTGGTCATAAAGAAATCGATACAGTACCTCAGAATAATTGTACACACACTAAAACACTGATAGGTTGCAGACAGGTTTTCAGTCTATAGATATGTGGGTTATTTTGTTTCACTATCCTTTGAGCCTGTACAGTCTGTACAGTATGACAGCAAGAGCTTTTCATGGATTATACAACAAAAACTAAGATGCGTGGAACGTCAAACAACTTTATACAAAATAGTATGTTTGAAAAACATAACCATTAAAACAGTAGTTTTAAGAATTTTTGTTTGAAGTGCTCACTCTTTGCCACCATCATCTTCAAGTGTTTTACGGAAATGTTTGCGATTTACTTTCTTGCTACTGTTGAAGACAACACTGGACACCTTTTTGTCTTCCCACTCTTTTTCAGTCCCCCACTTTCTTTTTTTCGCTTTATTCTCCCTTGAGCTGAAGCGACGATGAAGAGGACCATCCTCTCCTTCATCTGTCTCTTGTCTGTCATCCAAGTGTTGAAGTTCAACTTCTTCCTTCTTAGCATGATCAAGTTTGCTCCCACTCTGATCTTTAATCTTGGGTTTAGTGAACACAATCTTGTTCTCACTGGTGCTGCCATGATCCTGGTTGAAAGCTGGAGTGAAAGTCTCAAGCACATCTTTCTGAGACCTCCTGCTGTCTTGAAGACCTTGTATAAACTGATGAGCGATCTGACTATTCTTTCTATCGCTGGTGTCAGCAGTATCTTCAAGACTGTAGTGGGTCCAGCGCTCAGGGTGTGCAAGGTAGTCTGGGAGTTTTTTGCCTGGAGGTTGTTTTTTGGTTGTCTCTTGGCCAACACACTTCCTTTGAGCTTCCTGTGGAGGTGATGGTGGAGCAGGACGGGCAAACGTACCATCAAGGATGTTGTCTTCGCCAAGATCTTTAGATGTGAGCTTTGCAGCACTATCCAGCTGTGCAAAGATGTCCCTGCTCCGATCACAGAAACCAGAGCTCCCACCTGTCAGTCTGAAGGTGGGATTTTCCTGAGGAACAGACTGGACATGCTGCCGAGTCTTTTCTTCATCTTCATCCTCTGAGGATGATGACAAGTACTCAACCTTTCTGCTGAAATGCTCAGTGGGCTCATCAGAGTCAGAGTCGCTCAGAGAAAGATCATCTGGGAGTTCAATTGCATCTCTATTAGACAGACTGTTGAGGGCATCCTTTTCTTTGCGATTTGAGTCACTCATTGTGCTGCTACTCTGGGGTTAGCTCAAGTGATACAATTAGAAGCTGGATATTTATGCTGAGAGATCTTCTGAAAGATCTGAAGATAAAAGAAATGAAGAAATATTTACTTAGTGATGCACTAAACCAGAATCTCCTGACAGAGTTTCTCAGAGAGTAACAAAGTAAATGTATTGACTGAACATAACACTAGTGCTAATAAACTAAATAGAATAGTGAATCTTGAACTTTATTTTTTTACCAACTCATGAAAGATAAACTGACAAATGGAGAAAAAAAAACTACTCGCTCACCAAAAGGATCTTGAGACACCTGTAGGAACCAGAATAAAAAACAAGCAGTGAGATCTTCACTTAGTAAATATACAATTACATTACAAGTATTTAGCACATTTATTACATTACATTAATAATATTTAAAATCCATATTTTTCAGATCTTGTGACGCTGTGGTTCTTTAATATGAAAGACGTTTGTATGCTTCATAATGGCAATATTCTGAAGAAAGCAGAGGATTTGTTATACAGCTGGAACGACGCATAGGAGCATGCAGGTATCTTACTGGGCTTGAAGACTCACAGGTACTGCGAGCTGGACAATTTAGCTAAAATCACTGAGTCCAGAGCACGGATCAAAATTATGGCCATAGCGTTTCGTCTCGAGGCTGTCCACTTCTTCCTATGTAAGCGTGTATGAAACAAAATCAGCATATCTTTGTATGTCTGCTTATTAAGTTAAAGAAATTAGCAAAATAGAGGCAAAATTTATGACAAAATTAATCATTACTTGAATGAAATATCAGTGAACAGAAACATAATCTGATCACGCATGCTAAAACAGCTAACGCAGCTAATCCGCCTAGCTGTGATTATTAACGTGATCTAAAGAACTCTAAACGCCCTTAGACCCAACAGAATTTACGACAGCAAAATGATCTAAATACAGCATCTACATTTTGAAGATTACTCAGTTATTTGACTCTTATCTGGCTGTTGACATAAGCAATAGCTTACCTTTAGCTGTAGTGAATGCGCATGCTACACGAAGAGATGCTTTGTGGGTAATGTAGTTTACCTTCAAGAAGGAAAACAGCTGCTGTGTAGCTCACTTCTTCTCAAATATAATATAATATAATATAATATAAAGTCAGTTACGTTTAAATATATAAATCTATATAATACAAATATGTGAGTTTATATAAGATATTATTAGCTATTCAAATAATATTGAATAAATATTTCAATTATTGAAACGCCGAAATTTAATGTAATAAATTAATGTTGTGATGTTTAATGTGAAAACAACTGTGCTTAATTTAATTAAGGTGTCGTAATAAAAAATATTTTCACCATGTTTATTAATTTAGCCTAAATTTATAAATATATGTGGTGCATAATGACTGGTATGTAAACTATTGACAATTTCATACTCATTTCATATATTAAGTGTACAGTTCTTAAAAGAACCATTTGTTTCTTAGTATGAAGAACATTTTAAAAAAATCTAAAGAACTTTTTACCACTTTGAAGAATCTTTTGTGGGTTGGAAAAGTTCCATGTATGTGAAATATTCTTCATGGAACCATAGATTGCAAAAACTACTTCTTTTAGAACATTTTTAGAATGTAGGATGGCTGAATACCCTTTTAAGTCCACTTTACAGGTACCCCCCCCCCCCCCAACGTTTCGCTATCTGCTCAGTGACCAGCAGAGGGAGCAAATGCTTTAAGAACGTGCGACCTGACCCGGTGTGCTTTCATTAAAAATTAATGGAGGTAATGGATATGTAGGATTGCATATAATGAGAATAATAATCCCAAATCTCCTTTACAGGACAAACATGACAAATAGAGGTGTATACTTTTACAGATTAATTTTGAATTTAATCAAACATATATATCGTGTAGTGATGTGGCTTAACAGAGAGACAGGAAATAAAGAACGTGACCCTAGAGCCCCGTAATACTTTTCACAAATTGTATGTCAGTATGCCGACGGAAAGCCACTCCCCTTTAAGACATCATCACCATCACATCTCCTCAGCTCGCCGCTGCCGCCGCTGCTGCTCCTCCTCTAGTAATTGATGTTATGGAGAAGAAAGCGAGCGAGGGATTCATAGTTTAGCCACTACATTCTCTCTACTAACATCCTAAAGCTTGAAGGCGGAAATTCCGTTCGGCAGCCAAAAAAAGACAGATTAATCTGGTTGACATACAGATTTTTTTAATTGTCCCGTGGGAGAAAAGAAACGCACGAACTTAACATGAAGAGAATAACGGGGAAGACGAAAGAAGCCACTTTGATAGAAATGTCCAACACGCTTGATTCTCAGATTGAAGGTAAGGAAACTGCTACAACAGCTGTGTAACAATAATATGCCTTATTATTCAGTATCATAATGAGAAGGTCAGTCTCCTGGGAGTTGTTATCAGCGTAAAAGGACGAGAAATAAATAACCTCTGCGTTAAATAGATTGATCAGCTGGCAGAATCAAAGAACGATGAAAAAAGAAACACTGCTACATGTTCGCTTGGTCAGTTCGCCATAACAAAATAAAGAAGTATAAACAAAGTACATATATTCAGATAAGCGGTTTTGAGCTAAAATTAAAATAGCCTAAGTTCCTGAAATGACAAGGCATGGAAAAGTTGCGGTCTACACCCAGAGGCTGTAGTTACCTGGCACTGAGCTGTATCCTGCATTACGAAGGAGTGTTTTAACAGGGTTTAAATCCAGTCAAAAAAAGTCCTGGTGTTCATTTACCTGCATGAATATATTTTATATTAAATTCATCATATTTTAGTGTACGTATCTTTGTATGAATTGCAGTTTTAGGAGCAGTTTGGACCACCCCTTTAATTAGTTTTCGCGTTACTCTGTCTTGCCACATGGCTTGGCCTCAGTCCCAGTTTAACTTGAGAATCAAACAGTCCTTATGTTGAATCAGTTAAATGTCTGTTGTCGTTGTGACTCAGAGTTCATTCAGTTCCACTGCACACAGGACATTTTTAGACTAGAAACATAAGGCTCCTCCTTTAAGAATGTGATTTAAAAAATAGAAGCAAATAGTCTTTGTATCAGTCTAGTATTGAATAGTGTAATGTAGTGTACTCGATTTTGTAGTATTGCATCAAGCAAATCGCAAAATCCTTATTTTATCTGGAATGATACACGGTAGGCTTTGCAATAGAGGACCTTAAGGGGCCCCCTTGACACGGGGCCTGGGAAAACGTTCCTGGTTTTCCCCCACGACAACTAAATAGAGTATTATCTGAACAGAATATCCTGCGCTGCCGGTTTAGCTCAGGGATGTGACAGATGTGTCATGCAACAGTGTAGTTTGATCCCACTCGATATTACTCAGCTTGTATTTTTAATAATGTAAAATGAATTATTGAGCTGAGCAGAGCTGAAATGAATCAGTCCTGGGTCTGGTGCTTGGCTCCTGTCACCCTGAGGCTTTTTGTTGCACAGGTCGAGTAATGGTTGTTAAAGCATTAAGGTCTGAGAGAGACTTTTATTAAGTGTGTGGCATGTAGGTGTATGTTTATGTCCACGACTTGTTCACATAGGTGTGTGGGTTTGTATGCCTAAGTGACTTATTATTATTATTATTATTTTGCTCTGCAGTTCTTCTGACTGATGCCGGGGTTTGCCTGTCATGAATGTGTTTTCTGTAGGAGGGAGTGGTTGAAAGGAAAGAGAAAAACTGGAATTTAAGGAAAGCGGCCTTTTCGTTTGGAAATCATCTAAATGATATTTCAGGGGAATACCAGTCTAATCCCTCCTGCTTTGCCTGTCACTGCGACTGTTTAATCTGTGTACTGATCATAGGTTATTCACTGGATAGTAATTTGATTATGCTTCCCGACTGGGACTGTGGCACTGCACTGCCATGGCTCACATTATGTCTGTGATGTGTGATTGAAAAAACAGAGGGATTTACTGTGACAATTTCGTATAAATATAAATTTTACTTGCACTGTATTTCATTAATATACAAAAATATTTTGCACTGAAATGCCTTGAAACTCCAAGGTAGTTATTTTCATTTGAAAAGTTTTATATCACTGCTACGAGCACACTACAATCACAGCTAAATGTGCACTACAAGATTTGTGAGTTTAATATAAGTTAGATTTATAGGTGCTTAATTCACAGTAAAATGAACAAGAGCAGCAGAGCTTAGCCTAAAATACATTTAAACAGATCTAAAACAGTTTTAACTTCTCTTTAGAGAAGCAACCTAAAACCCACAGCTAAGCTAATGGTCAGCTCATTATAGATGCTCAGCAGTGTCCATATTGTACATTATTTCATTTTAGCTGTAAAGCTTCCTGTTGCGGAAGTAATTGAAGCATGGTAATATATTACTTCTTATAATCATTGTTATTGCAGCATGCATATCATGACTATGCATCAGTGTAATTGTGTTTAGTTTTAGATAGTCTTTTTAAATTCTTTTATATCTATATTACACTTTTCAGATATGCTAAAACAATTAAATCCAATTACATTTTTGTAAACATTGAGTTGGATGGTTAATCTGTCTCATGTGGTCCAATAGAGGTTGCTGGACCATTTTTAGCTTTCCTAACGTTGTTTGAGTGGTTAAAAGGATACTCCACCCCAAAATGAAAATTTTGTCATTAATCACTTACCCCTATGTCGTTCCAAACCTGTAAAAGCTTTGTTCGTCTTTGGAACACAAATTACGATTTTTTAGATGAAAACCGGGAGGCTTGTGACTGTCCCATTGACTGCCAAGTAAAGGTCCAGAAAAGTATGAAAAACATCATCAAAATGCTCCATCTGCCATCAGTGGTTCAACCGTAACGTTATGAAGCGACAAGAATACTTTTTGTACGGAAATAAAACAAAAATAACGACTTTATTCAACAATTCGGCACCGTAACGTCACCGTAGCGCCATTTTGGAGAATATTGCTGCATGCAAAATGCGTACGCTCTTCCGTGTCAGCCGCGACATAGGGATGCACTGTTTTCATTCGAATCAAAGCGTAAATCCACGTAGAAAACGTATCCTTGTGTTGTGGCTGACACGGAAGAGCGTACGCATTTTGACGATGTTTTTCATACTTTTCTGGACCTTGACAGTGTCATTTACTTGGCAGTCAACGGGACAATCACAAGCCTCCCGGTTTTCATCTAAAATATCTTAATTTGTGTTCTGAAGATGAACAAAGCTTTTACAGGTTTGGAACGACATGGGGGTAAGTGATTAATAACAAAATTTTCATTTTGGGGTGGAGTATCTCTTTAACTCTATGGGCCCTATCATACACCTGGCGCAGTGCGGCGTCAGGCGCGACGCAAGTGTTTTTTGGTAGTTTCAGCACGACGCAGACGGTTCCCATTTTCACATCCTGCGATACGTTGTTTAAATAGCAAATGCATTTGTGCCCATTTGTGCGCCCATGGGCGTGCTGGTCTGAAAACGAGGTGTGTTCAGGTGCATTGTTGGCACGTTGCTATTTTGAGGCAGCTGAAATAGACTGCGCCATTGACCAACTGAAACCTGGTCTAAAGTCAAAGACGCAATATTTTTTTTATTTAAAGAGTGCGTTAGTAATATGCGCCTATAGGTGGGTTCAAACCGCACGTACACTCTTCTTATTACACACATGAGCACAAAAACATGCCAAATATTAAAAAATTAAAGGATTACAATGTAAAATAATATTATTGTGTAGGCTACATAAATATAAAAATGCCTACATGTCAAAATAGATAGTCATTGCGTGTATCAGAATTAGCCTACCTATAGAGTGGTGGAACTATGATGTCACTTTGTAGGCAAAAACCCGGAAGCGAGTTAGCATTTTAGCACTTCCGGTTCCATCGTCCCAGAGTCAATGGGTTTTTTGAATGGGAGTTTGGGGTAGTTCACACAAGCTCAAGATACTTTCACGTTTTATTCTACGACCACACCAGTTACACCCCACTCGTGATTTTTTTAAACTGTTACGTTTCTTAAAAAAGATGGATGCTAACAAGTTGCTAAATGGGACTACAGGCGCTGTCGGAGACATTAAACGTCATCACGCCGAACAGTTTATCAATTTACAGTATTTTCCAATTGTAGTATAATTTGTAATACAATTAATTGTAGAATAACCAATGAATAGTTTCCCGCATTTTATATTGTTGTTCGACAATGTTCTTCTTCGGCTTTTGCCGTGGTACTGTGGGTTACACAAGCAACATGCCCGTGGACACTGCAGACTAGCGGTCTATTTGCTCACGCATGAGCAGATCCGTTTCCTCTCTGGAGACGTGTTCAGTCTTTGCGCCTTACAATTCCGCTGTTTAAATAGTGAATCCACCATGGCGTGAGCGCAACTCATTCTTAAAGGGAATGGGAGATGAGGCTCTGATTGGTTTATTGGACGTTATGCCCAAAAACACACCCATTATTCATTAAGAGAATAGGGACGACCCTTTTAGACCATGCACCGGGCGCGCCGACCGTTTTTCTCATCGTTAAACTAGCAAAAGTGGATTCAGACACGCCCTAAGTGCACCTGTGCCGAGCGTTTTAGACCATCCGCTTAGATCGTTAAAACAGGGCCCTATGTATTAGTATTGCAAAACCAGCATGTTTTTTTTTTAAATTTGGTTTAACCACAGCAGCCTTCTTTGTTTTGTGACTTTTTTTTTTTTTTTTTTTACAAAATTTATATAGGCAAAATTTCAAATGGATGTTTAAACCTCAATATCTCAGCTCGGGATGGTCTGAAACTCAAAAACTAATCTCTCGAGCGTATTTCATTGTACATGTATGACTTAGAATTTAAGTCCAATATAAATATACAGTCCTGGTCAGAATTATTGGCACCCTTGGTAAATATGATCAAAGAAGGCTGTGAAAATTAATCTGCATTGTTAATCCTTTTGATCTTTTATTTAAAAATTCACAAAAATCTAACCTTTCATTGGATAATAAGAATTTAAAATGGGAGGAAATATCATTATGAAATAAATGTTTTTCTACTATTATTGGCCACAATTAATTAAATTTTATTCTAATACTTTTTGAAATCGATTCTAAGGCGTTTAACAGCTCTAATTTTTCCAAGTGCCCGATGAGGTTAGAGAACACCTGACAAGAGATCAGAGACCATTCCTTCATTAAGAAACTCTCCAGATCCTTCAGATTCACAGCTCCATGACGGTGCTTCTTCTCTTCAGTTCATCTCACTCATTTTCTACAGGATTCAGGTCAGAGGACTGGAATGGCCATAGCAGAAGCTTGGTTTTGTGCCCAGTGACCCATTTTTGTGTAGTTTTTGAGGTTTGTGTTTGGATTATTGTACGGTTGGAAGATCCAAACATGGCCCATTATAAGATTTCTAACAGAGTCAGTCACTTGTTGATTTTTTATCTGTTGGTATTTGATAGAATCCATGATGCCATGTGTCATGCATAAGATGTCCAGGACCTCCAGCAGAAATATATGCCCAAAACATTAAAAATACAGCAGTATATTTCATTGTACACATGGGGTACTTTTTTATCCCTGTGTTTACCAAACCCATCTTGAGTGTTTGCTGCTAAAAAGCTCATTTTTTGGTTTCATCTGACCATAGAAGCCAGTCCCATTTGAAGTTCCAGTCGTGTCTGATTACTGAATATGCTGGAGTTTGTTTTTGGATGAGCGAGGAGAATTTTTCTTGAAACCCTCCCGAACAACATGTGGTGATGTAGGTGCTGTTTGACAATTTTTTTAAGGTTTTCTGACCCTGAGACTCAACTATTTTCTGCAATTCTCCAGCTGTGGTCCTTGGAGAGTCTTTAGCCACTCAAACTCTCCTCCTCACCGTGCATTAGGACGATATAGACACACGTCCTCTTCCAGGCAGTTTCGTAACATTTTATGTTGATTGGAAATTCTTAATTATTGCCCTGATGGTGGAAATGGGAATTTTCACTGCTCTAGCTCTTTTCTTAAAGCCACTTCACTAATTTGTGAAGCTCAGTTATCTTTTGCTGCACATCAGAAATATATTCTTTGGTTTTTCTCATTGTGATGGATGATTAAGGGAATTTGGACTTTGTTTTCCCTCCTATTTATATTTCTGTGAAACAGGAAGCCATGGCTGGATAATTTCATGTTCATAATCCCCCTGGAGTGCTCAAAATTGTGAATATGAATGGGAATATACTTCAGAGATATTTTACTCATAAGAATTTCTAGGGGTACCAATAATTGTGTCCAACGTGTATTTGAGAAAAACATTTATTTCATAATGAGATTTAATAACCTTAGAATAACCCTGAGCTATATCTTTATCTTCATTTGACCTTAAATTTTAAGTCTAAATGTTTACATATCTACATGTACCTTGTAATATGATCTAGCGACAAGTAAAAAAGCTCAAAGCTGAGATATAGAGGTTGCTGATAGCATCTGTTTAACCAAAATTTTTTGTGGACCATAACAAAGACAGCTACTGCGGTTAAACAAAATAAAAGAAAGAAAATGGTGGTTTTATAATACAATTATGTAGAGGTAATTAATTACTCAAACAAAATTAGGAAAAAATGGTCAAGCAACCTTAATTGGACAACTTGTAGTGGATTAATCGAAGTCTAACTGAATGTTCACAAAAAGATTTATATTTAATTATTTAAAAAAAAAATAGAAAAATTAAAAATGGTCAAGCAACCAACTTTATGATTTTTGAGATGAAATGGGCTGACCGACTTCAGTTGAACTTGTATAGCATTTTTCACAGTGCGTAATGTTTCAAAACAGCATTATGGAAATCATCCCTTAGTGCCACTAGTGAGCTAACCAAAGGACACAGACAAAAGTGAAAGGAAAAAAACAGTGTCCCCTGGCAAGGCACACATTGCAATTGTTAATAATCCAACTAGATCATAAAAATGCCATTATTGAAGCTGATTTTGAAGTTTATTATTCTGAGCTCTCATCATCAGAAAGTAATTTAGTCAGTGCAAAGTTTTGTTATTTCTGTCCTGCGGAAAAACATTTATTGACTCTTTTGCTTTTCAAATGGGCTGCATAATATAGTGTCTGACAGTGTGAATCGTTCCGCTGTCTCTTCTGTGTTTATCAGTGCATTGTCACCATGGGCTGCCGCACAGAAGACAGAGTCTCTTATCAAGGCAGACCTCATGGTATCCTCTTAAATGAGTGCAACACTGACACCCATGTGGACCCTGAATAGATTTCAGAGTCCTCCCTGTTACACCATGCCTGCTGTGTTTGTTTTTATGTGTTTGCATGAGTGGTTTCCTTCCGTTGACCTCTCTTGTAACGTGATAGAGATGAATTTAGTTACGGAGTAACTTTACTAAAATGTTTCCAGAGTTCAATTGAAATGAAATGAAATTACTAGATTTTTTTCTCAAAAGAACATATCTGAATTAAAGCTGTTTAATTGTCGCACCACTTGCAGACAACAGCCAACAAGTGAGTCTACGCTTGTCGGTAACTGGGAGAAAGTGAGAAAGAGAGTGAGAGTTGTTGCTATGGTAACAGGCTCTTTAATTTAGTTTTCTCTTTGATAGCCGTACTGTATGAACAAGTAGCTGACCCAGTAAAAGTCATAAATAAACTCTTAAAGGGATTATTCTGTTTTAAGGAAACCTTTTCTTAAGTAATCATGACTCTTGAGCATCAACAGATTGATAAGAAAATGAAGCATTCTACATATTTAATATAAAAAAATGCAAGATACAGGGTTTTCCTTCAGTGAGTTTGTCAGTCTGTATGAATATTTATGCATTGGTTTGTGTGTATGTGACTCAGAGGTGTTTGTTTCTGTTTTAGGTTATGAATATATTTATCAGTAAATTTATTTACAGTCCCGCTCCCGACCTCGCAGTGTAGTTATTATTTGCTTTGCTACGTAAGACTTTGGTGGAGATTACAAAGGCCTCAATTCCTCAGAGACGCAATTGCATCCTGTTGATAAAGATACAGTTCCTATGTTAATGTGCAGCTTTTTCAAAGACTTTGTGCTGGACACAAGATATGGTTCAGAATTGTGGTTTAGTTGCTGTTAATGTGGAATAGCTATTCTGTGTGTGTTCTCCGACCTGATTCTATGGCATTTCCTAACACACTTTTCCTGTTGAGAGTTATGTATTTTGTCATGCGTTAAAGAGTGCAATGATGTAAGCTCAATTCATTCAGCCGATAAAAATTCAGTTGACTATATATTCCTACTATAGTGAGTCATGTGATACGTGAGGAATTGTGAATATATTTTCAGCCCATCTGCTGAACAAACTCAGCCCATCTCAGTCGATCTGCTGAACCAAAAAATGGATTCAGTGCAACTGTTGATGTGTTTACTAGGAAATTACTGTGGGGGCCGCAGGTTTGTATTCAGACAGGTTTTATCAACACTACTGCTGCTTTTTCCCTCTCTGCTTCAAAGTATTACACACAGGTGCCATTATCAAAGCTTTCTTTCCCAGCAGGCCTAATCATCACCCATAATAGCATGATCAGAGGAAGCCTGCGAGACCACAGCCCCTGTTGGCTCTGCTCAGTGCAAATATTGGTCTTCTCATAGAATGGAAACGATAGAGACCAGACCTATATACCTATTTACCAGTGCACATTTTTGTGATTTTGGTAATGACCAAAATTCTGTATCACTTTTTTTTTTTTTTTTTTTTTTTTTTTAAGGATTGTGATGGTTTCACGGTTTATCACGGCTTTACCCTGAATGGGCCTTTATATGAATCTGAATCTGAATGCATGAATTAGTTGCAGAACCACTACATTTTAATCACTATCCAAAAAAAGATAAGTAAATTAGATTGTAGAATTTCACAATTTAAGGCAAAAACAGAATATCCTGACTTTAATTTTGTGAAACTGTACTACATAAAACTGCACCATAGGCGTAGCTTGACGTTTGAGCTTGGGGGGGGAGGGACCAAGCCAGTAAATTTGGTCAGTCAAACTTATAAATACATTTTAGCACGTGAGGTTGTCATGGCAACCAGATACATTGCACGTGAAATTGTAAAGGTTGCGCTGTCTAATTTGCTGTGCTAGCAATTAACACGTTGAATAGAATGTGCTATAAACATGTTTGTCAACAGAATCGCAAAGTAGACTTTAAGCAAATCAACGAGTCAATACCCACTGCTTTAAAACAGATATCTGTTAGACTTGATTCAAGTTAAACGTGCAAAAGCAGGCAAACAAACATATTTAGTAACGTTAAATTTTATATGGCCGATTAATCAGATTATATTCAGAAATCTATTTCTAGGTTTTGTTCTGTGTGCATTAAATTACATGCGGATGTAAATGGTCCTTTTCCTGACATAAATTTAAAACACAGAGCTGCTACGAGCGTCCTGCGGATCACCTTTATGAGATTGTCTTGGCCTGGAGATGTCAAGCATCAGCATCTTCTTCTTTTGGTTAGGTCCAGATTCCTGTGCAGTATGTTGTAAACAACGCTAAATACCCATTTATGCCATGCAACAGGCAAGCAGTATATAACATAGGCTACTTTCCATCAAAATTCAGATTTGTCACGCAAAAACTTCTTATGCAAATGAGATTGAGGAAGCCATTAGTAAGTTTGATTTTATTTATTAATTTATTTTCAAAATAACAATTTAAAATGTATTTTAAAAAAACTACATTATGTGCATATTTACTTTCTACACTCAACTACACTCTAAAAAATGCCGGGTTAAATACAACCCAGCGCTGAGTGAAATATGGACAAACCCAGAAACTGGGTTGTTTTGACCCAGCGGTTGGGTTAAATGCTTAACCCAACCTTCTGGGTAGTAACCAAACCACTCAAAACAACCCAGTCGCTGGGTTTGTCCATATTTTACCCAGCGCTGGGTTGTATTTAACCCAGCATTTTTTAGAGTGTAGTTGAAAATATTATTAACAATGAGAATGCAAATTCACTCTGACAGCAGGTGGTGCTTTTGGAACAGCAGTGATAAAGTAGCTATGTTTCCATCCAAAGTTACGAATTAAGCCTATGTGCAAAATTGAAATATCACATAAAACATTTGCAAATAAAGCACCGTTTCCATTCAGTGAGTTGAAGAGAACAAAATCGTCACTTCCTGATTAATTTGTACTAAATATCATGAAGAAAAATGTAATTTGCTGCAGTAGGAGAAGTCACTGTGTATAATAATTTAGGAGCTTCAGAGCGCGCAGATGAAACTCGTTTTATCTTATTTTCAGAGCCTGCTGTTTGGGAACACGGTTCTGGGAGTTAATCATAACGAAGCACTTTGATAAGACTTTGCTCAAGCAATTTAAAATGACAAAACTAGCATTTCAGATACTGTGCAATGAGATCAGTCCATGGGTTGGTCCAGTTTTATGCTGTCCCATTGCAAAGTCACGTCTTTTTTTGATGCGCATTTAGGTTTATACCGAATACCGGTGTTTATTTTTCTTATGATATGAATTTTTAAAATACCGCAATACCAGTGTATGTCGTTTAAACAATGTTCGGAACACAACACTGTTTGAGAGGGGTCTCTTTTCACTGTTGCATTGTGGCGAGGACACAGCTGTATGTGTTACTAAGCGTGAAAGTTTCGAAACTGAAGCTGTAGAACGTGATGACACAGAAGAACTCGTCCACAATATCCACATTTACTGCCACAAATATCCACCGCCTGCTGCCGTCAGGTCCCGCATCTCACACACACCAGCGCGACTTCAACACTATATTTAGCAACTTTCAGACCCTTTTAGCAGCTTTTTTCAGTAGAATATACTTATATATATACCTAGCAACTTTTTTGGATAAACCTTAGCTATCGTTCAGTTGGAAGATGTCACCAGTACTGCTCCGCGAGCACGAGGTCGGACTCTCCCGGCGCAGTGTCACCTCTCTCGGCGTCTGTTCTGTACAGTGAGCAACAGAGAAGCAGTGCATTCAGCTGGCCGTACCGCAGCCGACTCATCAGTAAATGAGTACAAAACAGCGTTTCCAAGCACCTGTCGCTAACTGACTGTTTGGAATTATAAATATGATCATAGTTCGTCTGTTAATATTATGCACTTTTTTTTGTGTTGTTTTTTTTAGTTTGTTACTCAGACGCAGGCAGTGCGCTGCTTGAGACTAAAAAGTAATATAGCCAAAACCACCGCATAGCCGCTCTTTAGTGAAGATCATAGATGCATATTGATTTTATCAGGCGATGTCGTGATTACAAATGGGAGTGACTCTGGGTTAACATGTAGCCTATTAATGGGCCGTGTTTAGTTACTATTTAGTGTGGAATTTTTCTACACTATTCACTCATTATGACAGTAAAATAGGGCATTCTAAGTCAATCTACAGCAGTATTTCCTTTCTCAGTCAGTAGAAAATGTGGTTAACACCCAGTCATGCATGAAAAAAATAAATACCGTCGTATACCGTGAAACCGGTATAATTTTGAAAAATACCGTAATATAAATTTTTGGTCATACCGCTCAGCACTATGCACATTAAGGAATTTACTTGGTAAAAGTGTTTCCATCGTAGTTTATGCGCATGTTTTCTTACCGGATAAGAAATTTATCCAACTCAGTTGAGCGCATAAGTTTTGTATGTGCATGTTTAGAATTTATGCACGTCTTGGCATTTCTATCCAGTATTTTATTTATTTTTTTGCTATATCCCAAAATACGCAGAAAAATAGGTGGATGGAGACATAGCTACTGTTTCCTTGGCTACCGCTGTAAATAAAGCAGTGCTGCTCTTATGTAACTATTTTAATATGCATTATACGGAGTCGAGACGAAAAGAAAAAAAAACATCTAAACTTTTCTGAAGACAGTCAGAGCCCTGTCTACTTTGCTTAGGCACTTGTACATTTTTTTTTTTTTTTAAAGTCCTACCGGTTGTGTAACTGTATGAACTGTATACTGTGTAAACCAGTATATCTCCTAGCACTAGTTTAAAGTGTTATGGCATGTGTTATTTTCCCCCTAGAGCAATGCATGTAGAATAAGTTGCTTGTGTGGTTTTAAATTCTTACTTCCATCTTTACACTCCTATCCATCTATTTCATGGGTTAAGATGGCTGTGCCGTTCTGACGGGCTACCGGAGGACCTTTCAGGCAGGTACGGACAGAGCTACGTGTGCTGCTTGTCTGTCCGTCCCCCACTTTACTGTTTTTCATCTTCTCCTGTGTTTCTGCTTCATATTCATTATTATTCAGCATTTTATTACGCTTCATCAGCATCTCAGAGATCACATTGTGACAAGTCTGCTTGTCTGTGGCGCCACATTTTTGGAAATGTGAACCTTGCTCCAAATGCTAGCGATTAAGGAAATGTTGATGCCCTTGTCCATTATTTCATTCCATTGCCTCTTGGCTGTAACCTTCGGTTTGTCAACTTGTCAAGATTCGTGTCTGTGCTGTAAGGCTGGATATGAGTGTGTGTTTACAGCTACTTTTATCAGAAATGCTGTGTTGCTTTGTGCTTTTGTTGTATAAATTGATATCAGCGTTGTTCCAAAACAGTTTATTATTAGAATGACGCAGGATAATTAACAAATCAAAATTTAATAAACCACAATCGAATTAACAGAACAACCAGTCTGAGACTGTAATCTAATCTATTCATGATGGAAGATATATTTACTTGCACTAATTTTCAGTGTTAACTATCTCTGATTTGATTGGCAGCATTGGACTGCTCACTAATTGTGATATCATGCACTAGCCAGACAATATTTGTTGTGTGTATCCTGGTATAAAAAGAGAACACTCCGCCTGGCTGTTCCCCACAAGAAGTGCTTTTATCCCACAAAGTTGGCTGCTCAGCATTAAAGTTGTTGCCTGACTAACCAATGGAATGTCTACCAAAGTGTGTGGGGGACAGAGCAAAAGTGCAGCAAAGACAGAAATGACAAATACATGTCATTTCATGTGCATGTGAAATCGAAAACTCAAAAACACTGAGTGTATTTAAGTTGGAGCTGCTGTTCAGCAAAGAAGATTAAATAAAAGATTCTGAAAATGCAATATACCTCTTGAAGCACAGTGGAATGAATCAATGTAGCTGTCATTTGAATACCCCTGGTCTGTAGTTCACATTAATACTGCCCACCTTTGGTCTATGAACTGCAGTATGTGGGCAGGAACTACTGTACTGAAAAAGCCCTATTTTTACGTAACCAAATATTTCCTGTTTTCATACACTGCCTGTGCAAATGTGCAATAGTCGTACCTTTTAAGGGTGCAACAGCTTGTCACTAGGGCTGTACTCTCAAAGGCAAGACTTTTAAGAAATGTACATATTAGTACTAAAGAGTAGAATTGTTTATCTATAAGGTACCACTTTTAACCTTTTAGGGTTAAATAAGGTGCAAAATTTTCCCTTTAAGGGTACTGCCCTAGTGACAAGCTATAGAGTATTGAAGAGCATGAATTCTTCTAGGTAGGCATGTTTCCTGTAGACTACATCGCATTTGTGGTTTTGATATATGCTTATGTCATTTCCTTTGTGTCTTTTGCAGGTAATAATGGCAGCATTAACTCCATCTCTGACCGAGGGACACAGCTGCCTGGTCACCGGGAGGTAAGATGTCAGATATTTTCGTGTCATTCAGAAATCTGAAAAAGCAAGATTATTGCTGTGAGTGGTATTTTGTAAGGTGGTAAATAGGTCACATTCTGAGGTTGTGGTAGTTTAAATGTGTGAATATACTCCGACCACGAGGTCTCCCCACTGCTCTAAAATACTGGCAAATGTTCACATCACTGTTGTAAAGCTTTTGTTGGGCCAATTTGAAGTTGTAAATGTCTAAGTATAGCTCTTGAAGACAGGTCAGATGGATTTTAAAACACATTTATAATGCTCACCAAAAGCAACATAAAAAGTTTGCACTCTTTTTGATGAATGAATTTGTGAACAAAAAGGACATTTGTGGTTACTGAATAAAAATATTTTAAAACCATTTCGTGAATGATTTTGAATAATTCATTGAAAACAACTAACTCAAAATAACTTCACCCACAAATCAAACTTTATTATGGCTTGCAAAATGGGTTTTACTATAAGGGAGATTTTAAAACAGAACATACCTATTAAATTTATTTAGAAATAGCCATTAAGTTTATAAGATTTTTAAGTTGGCATAAGTTTCATGACTTTTCTTGACCTGTGTTTTCCATGACTGAAGGAACTTGCATATGTTAAGAAAATGTTAATGTTTATTATAAAGGTGAAGAAGTTTGTTGTTCCTGAGATGGACATTGGACCTTTTTAGTGTATTGTTGTTCTGCGGCATTAAAAAAGTACTCACTTTCCTCAGTCTTAAACATTGATTTTGGCATTTTTACATGAAACCATATAAGCACGCATCAATAGATTACAGTATGCCTTTGCTCTGTTTCTCTTGCTGGTGCATTTTACTAATTATACTTTCTTCATCTTAGTGCAGTCAGCAATACAGGAGTGTTTTGGCAAGCTAGATGCAATGGTACATTTTTGTTTCATTATCTCACTAAACTTGGATGCAGATAAAAAATAAATAGTCTAACTGCAGGGTTGTGGAATTAGTCACCCTTGTGATATCAGTTTAAAGGTGCCATAGAATGGAAAACTGTATTTACCTTGGCATAGCTGAATAATAACAGTTCTGTACATGGAAATGGCATACCGTGAGCCTCAAACACCATAGTTTCCTCCTCCTTATGTAAATCTCGTGAATAAAAAAGACCACTGAAAAATAGGCGAATCAGAACATAACACCGACTGTTACGTAACAGTCGGGATCACTAATAGTTACTCCCGCAACATTTGCATATACCCGCCCATGCTCTAGGCCAGCCGCCAGTTGAACCATCAGAAGTTCTGCAGGTATTGTGAAGAAACAAGCGAGGACAACAGCGAAAATGGCAGATCATGGAAATAAATGTTATGTTCCAGGCTGTGCAGGGGATGTGAAGTGCAGGGATGGGTTGGTGTCTGTATTCAGAAAGGCACGGTAAGCAAATAACGCGTTCTAATAAAATAACATGAGCCACTAAAGGGACATTAGCTCGTTGCTAGCTGTAGCCTGTTACAGTACATAAGATTTCACTTACCACATAAACAGAGTAAGGAGAGATGACTGAGGATAATGACGAATGATTTGCAGATCCTGAGCACCACTGACAAGGATCTGATCTTGTAAAATGTGTGGTAAGAAGGCCAATTGCTGCTCCATAGTATAAACAGAGTTCGTGCGATCGCGAATCTTGAAAGTGAAAGTAAAATGTGATCGTGCATTTGAAAACAGTTTCAACGCCCAGCATATTAATAGTGGCTCCCTGATGCCCGCATTTTATTTACAGTATAATTACCCAACAATATAATTGCGCGAGAAAGTATTGAAATATATATTTTCCCTGTGTTTCCTTCCTGTGAGCTACTGAAATGAGCTGCACTGTGAAACAGCCAATCAGAGCAGAGCCGCACTGTGAAACAGCCAATCAGAGCAGAGCTCAACATTAATATTCATGACCCTTCCACATAAGCCAATAACAGACTGTTTCATTCTGGGGAGAAATCCTAGGGTTGTAAATGCATATTTAAAACTGTTTCTGGAGAATTTTTGCACTTACCTAAGCCACATACCTTCTATGTAGATATCAGAGAACAATTTAAAATATTGTATCAATGCATTCTATGGCACCTTTAATGAGGGGGCATCCATGGCCCTGTACCATGATGGTAGATGAACAAATTCAGAGTTACAGGATTAGTTTCGAGTTGACAAAACCAAACCACTCCAATCTGGCTTTGTTGGTACCATGATGCTGATCATCAACTTTCTTTGTTAACTCAGGCTTTGATCCTGAGTTTGTGGAGCACGTGCACATGAATGCAAGACATCACTGCCGAACAGCCAATCACGAGACTTGGTTAAAGGTTAAAGGTTTTGCTAAAGGTTAAAGGATTGAAGAATATGATGAATTTACATGCATTCACAATGAAAAAAATGACTTGTTCATGAAAGAGGACAAATAAAATAAATTATCTTGCTTTATCAGTGCAGTCACAAGTGAAACTTGTTAAGTTAGTTTATATAGTTGGAAGTATACAGCGATAGAGACTCAAATGTAAGGTCATGTAGTCATTTTTAAAGCATCTATTGATTCTACAGCTTATTTATATTACATACGATCTGTATATATTAACATTAATTTAAAATAAATGATTTATAATAACTGTTAAACTAAAATTGCTTGTGTGTAATGGATTAATAATAATATAAATCATATAATTATATAAATCATATAAAATAACTCTAAGTAATTATCATTAAAGCCAGACATTTTTTTTAGTACATGTGACCTTTAATTTGGAGCAAGAGAAACTGGGGGGAGTGACTTTTTTTGTGTCAGACACGTGTCACTTTGCTCACATCTGATTGGTCCAATTTCAGTTTGGGATCTCTAACTCAGTCAGAACATAACCAGCCCCGGAGCAGGTTAGCCGTGGAGTGTAAGTTACTATGGCAATGAATGCGGCTAAAAGCCAAGCCACTTTCATGGTACCTAAAACCCAGGATTGGTCCAAACTAAATTGAAACTTACCTGGCTAGCCAGCTAATCCGGCTTCATGGTACAGGCCCCAGAGTTGAAGCTGTATCTCTGCATTTGTATTAAATGATGACGTATTACAATGAGCAGCACTATGATCTCAGTCCCAGAGCAGTATAAACCAGATCATCACAGGAGAGTCTCCAGGCAAAGGCATGTGTCCCCGAGTTGTCTGCAGTAAGGGGGAGTGACCTGCTCTTATCAGAGGTCTCTGTGTGAGAGAGTGTGCAGCTCACAGTTAGCATTTGCTAACACTGCTTGCAACATGGACATTTTGTAAAATGCTCTCACCAATGGAGCACTTTATGAAAGTTATGACGGATCAAACTGAGGTATGGATAGATTGTTGCTGACTTTGTTAGAGCTTGCTTTAAGTGAATTAATTGTTCTTTAAATGTCATTAAACATTAAACTTTTAGTGCTGAACATTAAATTTGTTCAATACTAAGTTATCTATTACATCAATAATGAATAGTTATTTTTGTTATAAATTAACATGGTGTATTTAGTCAATGTTAGAATTTTATTTTATTATTTATTATTTTATTTTATTGATAATGAACACATTCAGACTGGACTACACCGACACGCAATGCTTTGTTGGGACCAACAAGACCAGTGGTTTCTCATCTACTTGGCCTTGATATGATGGCCCTAATGTCTAGTGTCTGAAATATGCAGCTTAATAGAGATTAATTTGAGTGAGTGCAGATATTAGATAATGTGAAACTGTATAGCTAGATATTCTTAAGAATCCATGTTGTCAAAATGGATTTGGTGATTTGTTGTTGCTTTATAGATTTGTTCGGAAGTCTGTGATTGTCATTTTGACATCAATAGTGATCAGTAATCCTCCATGTCTTTTCCTAACAGAGCGGCATACAAAGGTCCCACCTGACCAGAAGTGCTGATTAACAAAGTACCTGTTTGGAAATAAGTGCTCCTGTCAGCTCTCTCACATTTAATTAGTAGAATGCAATAAAATGCTTTCACAAATGGCACAGTGCCTCCACTTTATTAGTTTAATGGCTTTCCCAGGTTCAGTCTCTGAATGGCCTTATTTAGAAAGACGTGCCAAGCAGGCAAGCGTTTTTGTGACTTATCTGTTTTGGCTTGTTTTACTCTCTGGAGAAGCATATTTGAAGGTACAGTTGGTATTTTCTGCTCCTCTATGCTTGTGGGATTTTTATGCATGATGTAAGGTGTGTGTGTATATATATATATATATATATATATATATGTATGTATGTCTCGCAAAAGTGAAAAACAACACGTCTTGCTGACATACTTCAAAGGCATGTTTGCACAAGTATGACATTTGATGTCTCACTAGTATAAATCATCTGCGGTTTCCTGAGGTTTCGTTATACTCAATTTGCATAATTTTATTAATGACAGCAGTTTTTGGTATCGATATGTTTTTTTTTTTTTTTTTTTTTTTTTATGGG
>JAFVLL020029983.1:0-71796 GCA_021397915.2 Tor tambroides
GTGGGTAAAAAAAAAAAAAAAAAAAAAAAAAAAAAAAATTCTGATTGGTTATAGCAGCACTTTGGGCGGCACCCGGAGCTCTGATTGTTTAGCTTGCAACAGCATGCAGTTCAAAGTATAGATGTGAGAAAACAGAAAATCTTGGCTTTGAAGTCACATAGTGGGGAAGGGGGAAGTGGTGTGTGGCCAAGTATCGTGACCCTTGGAATTTGTCCTCTGCATTTAACCCATCCAAGTGCATGCACACAGTAGTGAACATACACCTGGAGCAGTGGGCAGCCAATGCTGCGGCACCCGGGGAGCAGTTGGGGGTTTGGTGCCTTGCTCAAGGGTCTCACCTCAGTCGTGGTATTGAGGGTGGAGAGAGTGCTGGTTACTCACTCCCCCCGCCTACAATCCCTGCCGGACCTGAGACTCGAACCCACGACTCGAACCTACGACCTTCGGGTTACAAGTCCGACTCTCTATCCATTAGGCCACGGCTGCCCTAGTGACGTCTGGGTTAGCTATATACATATCTGATTAATCTAATATAGGACGCGGTGGGATATTAAAATTTATTTACATGCTGAAATATAAATAAATGTATGCGCTGCACATTACCAGTGTTTAGTTTCATGCTCAAATGCAATGCCCGATATTGACAGATATTTGAGATAGTCATATTGCTTTTACTTCAGTTAAAATTGTTTTCATACTTTGTATGGCTTTGAAAACACGCAGGCGATTTTAGGAATCACTTGATAATGTAGATGAAAATATAGCTCAAATCCGCCATAAACATTAATGACATAAGCATTACAATGAGAGCTTTATAGAATGTGAACTCTATAGTAAATTAATCGTTTTTGAAACCTATCGATGATCGAAATAAGAAATTGCCAAAAATGCCCATCCCTAACGAGCACTATTCGTATCAGTTCAGTAATAGACCATAACCAATTATAACGTACTGACGCTTTTCTGACGTCATTTGTCACATACAATGGCGGAGGGAGGCGAGACGCGAGTGCGAGTAATTAAAAATGCTCCAACTACTTGATAAGCCGACATCTGGGAACATTTCAGCTTTTATGAACCTGGTAAGCACGATCTGGAGAAGACACACTCTGTGTGTAAATCATGTCATGCACAAATAAATATGCAGGGGGTAATCCCACTAACTTGAGAAACCACATCAGCCGTTTTCACCCTGAGCTGTTAACGCCTGTCAGTGCCAAGTATTTAGCATTTACTTGTGTATTTGTTTTATTGCTCCTGTTGTCTTCAGTGCCCAGACTTAGTTTCGTTTGATACATTCAAGAAGTGTGTTTTGTTTGAGCAGGTAAAATTAAAAGTTTAGTTCATATATCTGACTGCTTGCATTTATTGACCAAATTGTATACATGAAGTAAAATTGAAAATTGAGGATGCAGTGCATCGTGATATCGAATTGAACCAAATCGATGACATGATAATCGTAATCAAACCGAACCGTGAGACCAGTGTAGGTTCACACCACTCCCTTTAGGGATTGTTCACCCAAAAAAAAAAAAAAAAAAAAAGAGAAAAAAAGAAAAAAATTTTCAATTGTGAAGCAAAATGAGAAGCTCCAAAAAGATAACGAAAGGCACATAAAATGATACAGGTAACTCATATGACTTAAGTTGTCTGAAGCCATGTGTGTGACAAACACAAAGATTTGAGCTGTTATGCACTTACTATCTTCAGTCATGCAGGTTTGGGATGACATGTAGGTGAAAATTTTTTTATTTTGGGGTGAACTATTACTTAAAGGTTTCCATGTGCAAAAAAAAAAAAAAAGATGCAAAGAATTAGCAAATGCAAGAAACTGCACTAAGACGACAAGTAAGAAACAACACCTGATGGCTTCTCCTAAGCGAGTTTCTTCTCTTTCCGGAGTCAGAGCGGCTGCACCAATGATGGTCGGCTTAGACTGGACATCTGCCCCAAAATCGCCTGCTGCCCCCCGTCCTGATTTAGGACAGAAAAAAAAAAAAAAAAAAAAAAAAAAAAAAAAAAAAGTACAGACAAATAACAGAGTCATACTCACAGCGAAATGCTGGTTTCAGAGTTCACACTGCTACTTCATTAAATGAACTGTAGGAGATGATATGAATACAAAATATGGATAGAAAGACATGATGGATCACAAAAAAGTTCATCTAATTGTACTGACTAGGGCCCTATGATTTCCGTGACGGAATCCTGTCATGGAATTTTCTGTATTGCGTTGTAAATTTTTGCAAAATAAAATACACCTGTACACAATCGAATCATGATATGGACTAGAGTCTGTGAACATCAAAATCACAAAAAGACTGCAATTAAATAGGAAGTCTACATGTTCTGTGTGCATGGGACTGAACTTCATCTCCACAGCTGCTCTGAGAGCCACTTCACCAGCATTTCATTTGAGAAAACTAATATAAACACAGAAACTAAATTCAACCCATCTAAAGTTTCGTGTAACCTGAAAATACTAATATATATATATATATATATATATAATTGCACAATGTACTTCTCAAAGCAATAAGAACAACTTTACAGTTTATTAAAATATTTTAAAGGCATATCACACAATTTTTCATCTATTTTTAACACTAAACCTCAATTTGTTTGCAAAAAAGTAAAAAAATAAAAATTGCATTTTAAAAGATTAACCCTTTAGATATTTAATAAGTTTTATGCATTCATTTGATTACATTGATTAAATCATAAAACAGAATCTGGAAAACTTAATTTCTGGGGGGGGAAAAAAAACAAAAAAAAAACACGACATTTCATAGGGAAATATTATTGCAATTTTTATACATTAAAATATTAAAGTCGTATTAGTTCAATTGAATAGACATTTTTTGGTTATTAAAATTGAAGCCATTAAAAATGAATCCAGAAATAATAAAAAAACTAAAAGGGAATTTGGAATAAAACAAATTTCATACTGTTCCAAGTAGGTAACTATGAAGAAATGTCAACAGACACTACATGCTTAAAGATTAAAACATCATCCTCTCCACTTATGTCATAAACGCCAAGCGACTTATCCGAAGTTTAATTAGGTTCAGAGGTTGTTTTTTTGGTACTGACATCATTGCTATCTGACAGTGTGTGCCAAATTGATCAAATGGGAACAGCTGCAGATCGGCAGATGTCGGTTCAGACAGTTGATTAATCCCAGAACCGGTGCATTAGGGACATAAACACTGTGACAATGAGCCATAGGTTGTTATAGTGCTGGAAAAGGTTGAAAGACTTCTTAAAATGTCATGTTTGTGTTAAGAATTTTTTTTAAGCCAGTCAGGTCAAGTGCAGCCCGAAAAAAGCAGAAGCTCCCCAAGAGTTGTGCGTAACAAAGAAAGGTCACCGTTTCATACGCCAAGGACTATTTCAAGCACTATTTAAGTCCTTACACAAAAAAAAAAGAAAAAAAAAGAAAAAAGAAAAGCTCTTAAATAGAAGATTAATGGGCTTACGTTCATCATTTGTATTTTCATTGCAGATTAAGTTTGTTTTCCTTATTAGCTACTTGACCTTCCTTCTGTCTTCAGCAGTAAATTGCACGTCTAAGTAGAGACTATTCAACTTTGTTGGTGTTGCCAAGGATACAAAAATGATGGTGCACAATTTAATGCCCACTCCAATCAACCTCACGCTGTCATGAATAAAACAGGTATGAGTTTGATTAAAATGCAGTATTCAGCAGGGTTGACTAAGACGTGTGGTACAGTATAGGCCCTGCTCCTTATGAGGCCAATATGCAACTTTTTAAAAACCAAATGTTGCATCTCAACCTGAATGAATGAGCAAAAATGCTGGCATAAATGTTCACCACCTTTCAATGGTTTGGGGTTGGTCAGGGTTAATTTTATGTTTTTCAAAAAAAAAAAAAAAAAAAAAAAAAAAATTCTCTCTCTCTTATGTTCAACCAAGGCTGCATTTATTTGATCTAAAACTACAGTAAAACTAATATTTTGAAATATTAGTACAACATAAAATAACTTATTTGACTATTTTAAAACACTTTATTCCTGATGACCATCTGAATTTTCAGCATCATTACTCCAGTCTTCAGTGTCACGTGATTCTTCAGAAATCATTCTAATATGCTGATTTGTTTTTTCTTATTATTATCAATGTTGAAAACAGTTTTGCTGCTTAATATTTTTGTAGAAAGCATGAAACATTGTTTAGGATTCCCTGATGAATAGAAAGCTCAAAATAACAGCATTTATATGAAAAAAATATTCTGAAACATTATAAGTGTCTTTACTTTCACTTTTGATCAATTTATCCTTGCTGAATAGAATAATTTATTTCAAAACAATAATAAAATAGAGAATATATAATAAATTTAAAAAAAAAAAAAAAAGTGGTGCCAATCTCTTTTGTCCTTTTTGTAGTTGTGACTGGTCATATCAAAAAGAGGGTGAGTAAATGATGACTGGACTTTAATTATGGGGTAAATTTAAAGTCATTCCTGAAAATCTAAAGATACATACATACATACATACATACATAGAATGAAGCAAAAATAAAACTTTTCACTTTTTTCTCTCACATACCAACAGGTGTAGCTCCTCTTCCCCATGTCTTTCCCGGTTCAATGCCCAGGCCCCTGAACATGGACATCAGCGATGACCCCGGCCCAGGAGCCTCAACCTAAAAGAAAGCCAAGCCTGAGACTTTTGCATAAATCTATTGCTAAATCAAATGTGTTTATCTGGAACTTGTATAACAATAAACACTTATTTCCTGAATTTTGGAGAGACTATTTAAATACATTTAACTGAGTTCACCAATCTAATGAAGTAAATATGTGCTGCATGTTTCAGACTGAAGAAACAGAAACACCTTAAATTGCCATTTATTATGTTTTTCAGCTTGAATTAATGTGTTTGCACTGCAGAAGTGACTGAACTCCCTTTATGATGCTGCACAAATTCAGCAAACAGTTTGTTTCAAAAGTTAGTTGGCTTAAAATAATAATAATCATAAACAATAACAACAATATTAATACAGCCATACAAATTAATACTGTAGTTTGAGAGTTGTAATGCAAAGTATAACTTAAGTTGTTTAACTTTCATTTGATTAAAAGAAATGTTTTATGCCAGACATTAAAATGAAAACAGAATTTCTGAGAAAAAAAAAAAAAAAGTGTAATGTACAAATGCATTTTAATAAATTAGGTTGTTTTTATGCATTCAAATAATTAGACAAATTAAACAGAATTTGTTAAACTTAATAAATTGATGTTAAATGGTTTCATGTTTAAGTAATTAGGCATGCTTTTTGATTAACATTTAATTTAACCATTAAAAGGAATCAAGAACAAGTCAAGAACATCTTGAAAAATTAAAAAATTAAAAAAAAAAAAAAAAAAAAAAAAAAAAAAGGGAATTTGGAAACAAATAAAACAGATTTCATAAGGCCCTAATTATAGGTTGGATGTTTATACACACTGTTTAGACACGGATCAGGGTTCAAACACCACAAAAGTGAATTTTGCACAATAGGTCCCCTTTAAATCGCAATCTTTATAAAAAAAAAATAAAAAAATTTTTTTGGTCCCAAATCGTGCAGCCCTAACCGTGTCCACCATTTACCTGGGCAATCGCTGGAGCCCCCTCTGTTCGCAGCTCAGGCATCTTTTCCTGTACATCTGATTTTTGGATGTCCAGTGTAGGCACTGGTCTCACAGCAGCCCCTCTCCCTATCCCAACACTGGGCACCGGAGTGGGCAGCATAAAACCTCGGGCTCTTCCAAAACCTCCCTCGTCTGTCGGTAATCGCACTCCTCTAGGAATGCCCACCACAGGCTCGCTTACAGACGGAGTTATGCCTCTCCCAAACCGCACAGGCATTTCTCCAGGTACGCCTAAGGCTCTACCTCGTCCAGGAAGAGGCTCATCTTTAGGCAGAACCAGACCTCTGGCTCGTCCCAATGGGGGCTGGTCAGGCAATTGACCCTGATCTTCTGCTGACTGCATCCATGGCATGCGGGTGGCCCCTGGGGGCCCCGGAAAGGGGGGTTGCTTTGGATCCATTTCTTCCTCTGCTACACTTCAATGCAACTGACAAAAACAAAGCACAGAGATCAATGAAGGCTTCCTTGACATGTCTATCTACAACACTGTCAAAGCACTGCAGAGCTTTAAGGTATTAAATCATAATATTAAATTATGCACGTTTCCAAGAGGTTAAACTACGCAACACAAACACTCAATTAATGGGTCACTGTGCAAGATTTCTGGAAAATATGCGCACTAAAGCACAAAAAGAAACATGCTTTTGTACGCCCAAAATGTCATGTTATTTGCTGTAATCGAGGCTAATGTCATTTTTGCAAACATTCAAAATCATTATCTCAGTCGACATGAGCACGTGCCTGCCTGACAAGAGTCTAAAACAATAGCTGAGATTATTTCACTTTTTAAATTTGATTTGCAAATTAAAATTAAATGACTTTTTTTTTGGATGGCTAGGGGAATATAACACTACCGACGTGTATTTAGTACTTTTTTGGTTTGGCCTTTGCATGTCGAAACGTGACAGCGCGCGAAACCCATTCGATCTGATTATTCGACAGAATGACGCACGCAGAAACAAAATGCAATTCTATTCGATTATTTTAGAAACAAATGAGGTTGACGCATGCCTGAAAGCGTAAAATGGATATAAATTAGGGTAAATGTACCTGCAAATATAGTCGACACTTCTGTGGCGATGAACCGTTAACTCCAACAACCGGGTAAAACTGAATTGAACAAATACTGATTCAGTGTGGCACGATTCGTGATTCTTTTTAATGATTCAGTAAAACCAATTCATGACTCATTCGGAAAATTTGAGAACACTTGAGTTGTAACTCAAATAAATCTAACATGTTATTTAAAAAAAAAAAAAAAAAAAAAAGCCAAAACATTAGAAAATGGAAAAAAATCCATATTAAGATTTTATTGTAGGCTCTGTTCTCTGTAGACAGGCTTATTAAAATGATGCCTATTATTAAACAGTCAATCTTTAGCTTTCCTTCGATATCTGATATAGGCTATAAATGTTGACAAATGTTTCTTTTAGAAGATGCTTAGATAACACTATTTTGATGGTCCCTTTTGAGCATTGTTGACAATAAGTAGCCTTACTTTGCACCTATACAAGCTGTCATTAGTGTATTACTGTCTGATTCATATCTGCTAACTCATTGTGATGATGTCCCAACAGACATTCTACTGATTAAGTACATGTCAACTTATTCTATAACCCTATACAAATACTCTAACACTAATGAGGGCTATGTAGGTGTGTGCAACATTAAGGGACCATCAAAATAAAGTGAAACCAATGCTTATTTTTGTATGCACACTTATGCATTTTGTATAAAAGAAAATTATCCCCTGGTTAATTCTCAAAAGTTATATATCAGAGATATTTATTTGAAAATCAATGTCCTCTTCCTGTGAGATTTCCAATATTGTCAGATATTTCTAAAAACAAAAAAACAAAAAACAAAAAAAAGGAAAGGAAAGGCCGCTGTCATGGACAAACTAAATTTAGTGATGTCCTCTATGACACACCACTGAAATACAAATGTCCTCTACAGAGAACAAAATTCAACTGTGCCCAGGAGATTATTAAAAATAAAAAGGCAAAGCTTTAACCCTTTCATGTTTGGACAGTTCCGTTTCATTTTAATGAAGCTAAATTCAGAAAATAAGCAAAAACCGGTTTGGTTTTAAAATGCAAGCTTCAACAAGCTTTTAACTAAGAATAAATCTGGATTTGCATGAAATGTTTCAAAAGTCATCAGAAAACTTCAGCTCAAAAGAAAAATAGCATAAGGAATTGTCTATTTTGAATAGTGAACACTTTGAATAGTTGAAAGTGTTCACCCCTTTTCCCCCCAGGACTACTGTAAACCTTTGCTGCATGAGAATTCATTTTCTTGCCACTACCAAAGTTCACAATGTCAAGGCAAGAAATATTTTCACAAAACGGATGATGCTGCATCTTATGTGGAATTCTCTAGAGATACTGTATACAGTATTCCATTTGTTTCACCATGCAGGAGAGAGATAACAGATAAACTACAACTCTGACTTATCTGGTGCTGTTTTCCATATATTGCCCTGTTAATGTTAAACTTATAGTAGCTCATAAATTCTCTTCAGGTTTGTTTTCTGTTCTAACATTCTGCTCTGTGTAGTGATAGAAAAAAATAAAGATTCTGAAAAGCTTAACAAACTCAATTTGTTAAAATGAGTTACACTAAATACAAAAGTTATTGTCATACTTTGGGAAATGTTCGGTTCATTTTGCAGTCAGTAAATTTAAATTATAAATGTGTTGCATTATAATAAGAAAGCCAATCAAGTCAAACATCTCCCTCCTCCTGCCAAAAGTCTTTTTGTCTTCTGCCTTTAGAGGATTGTGTGGCATCTCTTTATTTCCCCTGCTGTATGATTGTGAAGACACAAGTTACATAGAGTAAACACTGTTTTATTATGCAGCCACAAACATGTCTTTGAGCTCAACAGACATCTCGATTAATTATTAAAATGTCTACAGACAGAACAAAACTACTGGAATGAAACTTAGCTCTGCCACATGATCCCAAATTCTCAGGTTGGACATTAAGGTGATCCACAAAAAGGGAAATTCAGGATAATAGGCCTATCTATACAGCAACAAACTAAAAAAGGCTCAAAACTGTTCTGATTTAAAAAAAAAAAAAAAAAAAAAAAAAAAAAAAAAGTATATCAAGCGCATACAGTCCCTTCACAAGTGACTGAACTGTGAAGAAAATGTTATTTCATACACTGAGAAAAAAAAAAGTGGTGTAGAGTTTACATAAAAACAATTTTCACTCAGAAATTGCCAAATAATCACAAAGAAAATGGCAAGTAACACATTGAATTAAACGGTCTCTGAAGTAGAAAGACTGAATTTTCTTGTAAAACCCACATTGAAAAATTATTTTTACAGTTTATTTATTTTGACTGGTAAAATGTGGCCTTCAGTGATCTGATATTTCCCATTTCCATGTTCCTCGGCATTGCTGTATATCTGAAAGCTCATTTGGGACCGAGTAACCGTGGCTCTCGTATCACACCGCAAACTCGCGTCCTCATTTGAAAGATTTTTAATTTTTCAAAAGTTCTGTCCATTTATTTTTACATAACTTTTTAATGAGGAACAAACTACTTTGTGCACCAGAGACACTTCAGAGATTTAGTTTTTTAAATTAAATGTCAATCATAATTGTAATTAGGATGCGGTGCTCTTGGGATGCAGGTTCAAGTCAGGCCTGTCTCAAGTCTTGATCTCATTCTCCTCTTTAAAAAAAAAATAAAAATTATATATTATATAATTATCATCTTTATCATAGAAGTGTTATTAAATTATAGACCTACACATGAGATTTGTAAGTAAACATCTTTCCCACTGTACTGACTCACTATGGAGGCTCATAACTGAATTTTAGCCTTTCAATATAAACAAGGTAATTTCAGCAGCAGTCAGTGTCGCTCATCAGAAGCAAATCACTGCAATGAATATTAATTTAAGCTGACACTCATCATCAGCACTCTGCAAGTCAGGCTACTCTGATTGACCAATAAAGCTTGAGGGAAGCAGTGAGCATGCTGGGTCAAAGCAGCTGCTTGGCTTTCATCTTTCTAGCAGCACTTGACCCAGGTGCTTTGACCTTGAACATCAAAAGAGAAGCCAACATATTTTGGGTCATAGGATACAGTTACTTTACTGGCATGGTGACCGGTAACTGGCACACTGACCTTTCTAGCAAGCATGAAATTAGTTTAAAAGGACAGTCCACCCAAATATGAAAGCGTTTTGGTTCCCATTGACTTTCACTGTAATTTATTTTGTTCACACTGGAAGTCAATGGTTACCAACATTCTTAAATATTTTCTTCTATGTAGAAGAAAATAAATCACAGATTTTTGGAACGACATGAGGGGGGAGTAAATGACAGCGTGAAAATCACTCTCAGGCCATTCAAGATGTAGACCAGTTTCTTTCTTCATCGGAAGAGATTGAGAAATAATGCATTATATCACTTGCTCATCAATGGGTCCTCTGTAGTGAATGGGTGCCGTCAGAATGAAAGTCAAAACAGCTGATAAAAACCATCACAATAATCCACAAATAATACACACCACTCCAATCCATCAATTAACATCTTGTGAAGTGAAAAACTGGGTATTTGTAATACCATAATATTGCTTTCTCCAGTTAAAAAAAAAAAAAAAAAAAAACAGGAGAGAAATATGCACAGATCAAGCACTATTTACAAATGAAAACAGTTCTAAACAAACATGCCAGTGAAATTATGCACCAGGAGAATAGGAGAGAGCAGTATTATGGATTGTGGACTGTATTTTGGCCAGAAGCAATGGTTTAAAGTTGAGATGCCTTAATGATGGACTTGTTTCTTGCAAACAAGCAGTTTTTCGCTTCACTTATTAATTAATTGGACTAGAGTTGTGTGGATTATTGCGATTGTGGATTATTGTGATGTTTTTATCAGCTGTTTGGACTCTAATTCTGACGGCACCCATTCACTGTAAAGGATCCATTGGTGTGCAAGTGATGGAATGCTACATTTCTCCAAATCTGTTATGGGGAAGAAAAGAAAAAAAAAACAAAAAAAAAAAACTCATCTACATCTTGCATGGCCTGAGAATGAGTACATCTTAAATCTAATCCTGTAGCTTTAATTCATAAACCAGGTTTATAACTTTATAACCAAAGAAACGACCACAAAAAATTATGCATTCAGACACTAACATAAGGCCCTGGGGGTGACATGCCCCATCTGTTGGACAATGACAACGAAGATGGTGATGATAGCCGCTTTGGCCACATTAGCCTGGGAACATGCTGTCCTATTCTGTGCAATTCTCCGCTTCATTACAGATTCATTTTTCATGCCACTTAACTCCACGAGGCTGAGTGCTCACCATTCACATACAGCACAGGATGGGTTTTATTTTTTGTTCAAGCACCGTCTCCGTAGCTGTCAACATTCAGCTGATAGCTTTTGATTGTTCAAAATTTCAGGGCTTTTGTTCTCTTAGAGCTCTGCGTTGTGTTCTGGAAAGTCTAAAATTATAAGCATTTTCAGCTGGCGGTTTATCCAAAGTGACTTACAGTACATTTATATCATGGACAATTTCCCCTGAAGCAACCTGGGTTTACAGGCTTTTCTGTCAGTGGTCATGAATCACCCCTTTCAGGGTTTGAACCTACAACCTTTGTTCACCAGCCTAGATCTTTAACCACTAGGCTACAATAAAAGGGTGCTGTAAGCAATTTCAGCAATTGAATTAAAACACCCCGCCCTTTTCTCCAAAACCCCGCCCCCAGACTCATGTCAGCAAACCTGATGCAAAACAAGGTTCCTGATCAACATTTTTCCTGTTATCATCAAGAAGATGGTGATAAAATAGCCTATTATAAAAATTGTTTGTTTACAATTATGCGAGCATGTATTTGCATAAAATGTAAATTAATCGGACACGCCCACACAGAAGCCGAGGGTCGTCGTTTCTGCGCCAGGTTTTATTAAAAATGTTGTCACTTTGCTGTAAATGGGGCTTTTGGCCCGTGTTCTCTCAACACAGTATCTGTAAGAGTGTAATTTTATTATTTTCTTCTCTTCCCACTGTCCAGAATCTATCATGTCCAAAAATAAATTTGCGTAATCCTATATAAAATGTAGTTACGCAACAAGGCACAAAACTACAGAAATAAAGGAAACAGTAACTGACAGTGAACTGCCTGAGACCTAAAGTGAGAGAGATCCTAGAGAGAGAATATTTCGAAACAGTCAAGTGCGGTACTCTTGCGCGCTTTCTCCAAAACAGAAGACAGAAAAACATCTTAATGTAGGTGGAGCTGAGACCGCTTCCCTTTGAGAAAGTTACGCGTTTAACCTACTAGAGTGCGCAATTCTCACACGCTTCCTCGCATGAAGAACCGAACTGTCACTTCCATCAAGTCAAGGACCGTACAGCTTCTCCAAACGCGCGCGTAATACAGCCACACCGTGGTGATTGTCCTTCTTCCCGTTTATTTAAGTTTTCCTCCGCGGTATCCGCACAACTTGCCTTTTTGTTCTCTTTTGGAAAGCCTGAAGACACCCCAGATCTGCGCTCGCTTCAGCATGCGTTTGGCGCAAGGAGCGCACTCTTGGCGAGCTCTTCATCATCAGGCGCAGGGATGATGTTCAACTCCTCACGCTCGCTAGATTTCTTCTCGTTCACTCACCCTGAGGTCGCGTCGGAAGTTCTCAATGGTTCCTCACACTTATTCTACAACATCTCATTGGCCATGTGGAACAATTCCTGCGGGGAACAATTGCTCGATTTCACAACAGCGGAGAAGATTGTCATCGGAATGATGCTGGCCATCATCACCACCGTGACGGTGATTGGAAATATGCTGGTGGTGATCGCGGTGTGCGTCGTTAAAAAGCTCAGACAGCCGTCCAACTATCTGCTGGTGTCTCTGGCCGTGGCGGATCTCTCTGTGGCCATTGTGGTCATGCCATTTGTGATCGTGACGGACCTCACGGGAGGAAAGTGGCTTTTTGGAGAGGTCTTCTGTAACATCTTCATCGGCATGGATGTGATGTGCTGCACTGCATCCATCATGACGCTGTGCGTGATCAGTGTGGACAGGTGAGTAGGTTGGCTTCTTCTTACTAAGTCGTTTAGGTGACGCTTTAATACAGAGTGACTTTGGTACAGGGACAGTCCTCCTGGAGCAACCCAAGTGTCTTGAACACAATGGTGATGTTTATGAAGCAACATATCTTACTTGGGATTTGAACCTACAACCCGTTTAGTATCATTTTTTAACCACTAGTTTATCAAAATATTGTATCGCAAGCATAATAAAGTATACCACATTTATGTATGCATGCCACATATCACATATCAGTTTTGGACCCCACTGTGTATGTACACAGGAAAATGTAGGCCTATAATTTAAGATTTTTTGGGGGGGAAGAAATTCCACCATTTTAAACTCCTTTTAGCTTTTGCACTTTAATAATATTTATAAAAAAAAAAATAAAAAATAAAAAAAACCCCAAATATTCCATATGTGTGACCCTGGACCACAAAACCAGTCATAAGGGTCAATTTTTCAAAATTGAGATTTATACATCATCTGAAAGCTGAATAAATAAGTTTTCCATTGATGTGTGGTTTGTTAGGATAGATAATATCTGGCCTAGATACAACTATTTGAAAATCTGGAATCTGAGGGGGGAAAAATAAATAAAAATAAAAAATTGCTTTTAAAATTGTCCAAATGAAGTTCTTAGCAATGCATATTACTAATCAAATTAAGTTGATAGATTTACAGTAGGAAATTAACAAATATCTTCATGGAACATGATCTTTACTGATTACATGATTTTTGGCATAAAAGAAACCAATTTTGACCCACGCAATGTATTTTTGGCTATTGCTACAAATATACCCGTGCTACTTATGACCGGTTTTGTGCTCCAGGGTCACATATAGTCTCTCAATGAATAATTCCACAAAAATTGCATTCATTTTCAAATATTAGAAAAATGCCATTTGAAAAACTGCAGGGCACTGCCGTCACTGCACAACATGTCATGTCAGCTACCCATCTAATCATAAATGTTCCATGTTGTTGCTCATTTAATACTATACCTCAGTTAAATAAGCATCAGTCAGCACTAAACTGCTCTGGCAACTTCCTTCACTCGAATGTCAAGGCGACTCTCTGGATGTGTCCACTGTACAGCAGAAATTAAGACTGACAACTCTGTGTCCATGTTGGACATCATTCCTCCAGACCGCGAATAGGGTCAATACACCTGCAGCCAGTCTCCCATGTGACACCACGAGGGGGGTCACTGACAGACCCTGATTTGGTTTGACACGTCTGAGGAGCTAGTGTCCTTTGGGTTGTGAAGTCCGAGATTCTGCGGCAGTAGTGAAGTCCACTAGGAGACTGACTCATGTTGGGGTGAGAAAAAATGTGCTGTATTGATTTTGCAGTCTTCACTTTCACATATGGCTGTAATAAATGGTTATGTGATTGAATAGTTAATTCAGTCAGCCATTGAGCTACATGTCAGAGTGGCCATTAATATTTAGTGCAGATTTAAAAGGTGTTGCTTTCTAACTGAACACAAGGGCTGTTTTTCTATATGACAGCAAAGTCAATGGGGAATATGGTTTACAACATGTCTGGAGTAAATACCCTTTGCAGGCGGTGCCTTGGGGTTGATGCTTTATCTTTTGGACTGGAGGCTCAGGTTGCTTATTTAAAATATACAGTATATAAAACAAAATAGCATTATAAAGCTGTCTTAAAGATGCCCATCTATTCTGGTGTAGGGAGCTCATCAGTTTAGTCAATTAGTAAGGAGCTACAGTTGTTTAATCATTCATTTGTGAAATTGATTAGACAAATTCATGCAATTAAATTTAAATTGTATCAAAATGTGCGCATGTTACACACTTAAAAATAGATTCTTTTGGCATCTGTGGTTCCATTAAGAAGCTTTAACATCCATGGAACCTTTCCATTGCACAAAAGGTTCTTTAAAGTGGGAAAAGGTTGTTCAGATTATTAAAAATCCTCACAAGAAAAGTGGTTATTTTAAGAACTATTTTGAGGAACCCCAAATGGTTGTTCTGTTGTATCTCTATGAAAACCCCCTTATGAAACTTAAGAATGAAGGGTGGTTTCACACCATAGAAAAACATTTGTTCCTTGAAGAACCTTTCAGTGAACAGTTCTTAAAAAGAACTTTTTTTCCTCGTATGAAGAACATTAATAATCTGAAGAACCTTTATCCACTTTAAGGAACGTTTTGTGCAATGAAAAGGTTCTATAGTTGTTAAAGTTTCTTCATGGAACCATCAATGCCAATGAATCCTTTACTTTTATGATGCAGTATAAAGCTTGAGATGTATAGCAGAAAACTTAGACATTTAAACAAAATATGGTACAGCACTCCTCTGTCTCTTCATTCTGACTTTATTTAGAAGAATGCTTTTGGTACTCACACAGTGTCACGATGCTGCTACTACGTTGGAGCAAGGAATGCAGAATTCTTCACAATTAACAGGCTTTAATAAACAAACCAAGGGTTACACAGGGCTGGCTGGAGACACAAGTAGCACAACGTGACATTCAAGACCCAACAAGGAAACATGGGGCAGACAACACTTTAAATACATGACTAAATGAGGGAAACTGACGAGACACACCTGGGATCAATGAACACATTAGGAACAGGAACAGGAACAAAACCAAATTTGGGCATTGAGGGAAAACTAGATCACTGGGAGCACATGGAGAGGAATACAAACACAAAACAGTACTTGGGCGTGAAACACAGACACATTTTTCGTTATTTTTTCCCAGCACATTACGTCTGCTATTGCTTAGTAAGACACTTTAATCTATACACATGTAGATACCAGAGGCTCATATTCTTTCAACAAGCACTTGAGGGTTTTTAAGGATTGTAAACAAACCTAGTCTCTTATGACGCGTGTTCCGTTTGAAAAAAAGCTGATGAGAAGTGATTGCACATTCGAGGATGGCTAGAAAGGATTTTTCTGTTTGGACAGACAGGAGGTGCTTAGCGCTTCTCTTGTTATTGAGAATAAAGCAGTGTGATCCATCAGGTTGCTCTGCTCTGGTTTTATTAAATGAAGATTGTGTCGCTGGCATCCGTGATGAGATTACACAGTCTTTACAGTCTGTCTGGCTATTCATTTAAAACGGATGCAGTATTTAATTTGGAAATGTACCTGGATACATGGATACCCTCTGAATGACAGTGTATACGACTATATTTCTTAGCATAAAGGTACCTTTAGGTCTCTTTTTTTCATAATAGTGTGAACCAGGAATATCTATTAATCCAAACAATGGAAGATATGTGCAGTGTTTCAAAAACATTTATTTATTTGGAATTCTATTTAGTGACATTAGTAGCACAAAATTTCAGTTCTAAGCAACTCAATTTTGATTTTATGTTGACTTTAAGAGAATATAATTTATGTTGCATAATGTAATAAAAATGCCACCATGGCCCTTTAAGACTCTTTTAAAGGCCCTTTTTATGCTCTTAAATGAATTTTACAGAAGCCAGCAGTGAAGGACAGCTCCTAAACAGGAACTCAGTATTCAAGTACTCTTGACAAATGCTTTGACCTTTGATTCAGTGCACATACTGTAGATCATTTCAATAATGGAAGTGAAACTACCTTGCTAGTGGCTTGTCCTCATTCGTCTTCAAAGTGAGGTCTTCTTAAAGAACCATTTACTATATTGTTAAAATCTTGAGGTGTTTCCAACAAGAAGGCTCTTCACAGAAGAATAGAAGTCAGGACTGTCTATCCACAGTCCAAAGCTCTAGAGATTAAAGCCATTCTACACCTTTAACAGTAAGAGAAATTAGCTGGAGTTGAGGAAAAAGAGGCAGATGATTGACAAATTGAGACATTTCAGGCTGATAAGATCACAAGGGCTTATGCCTGATTTTAAAATCAACATTCAATCAAATCAATCAACACATATCTGTTCTTACTGGACATGATTCATTATTGCACTCAAAATATGCATGTTTCATGTATAAATCCATCTATAAACATTCCTTACTTTAAAATAGCAATAGATAATGCAGATAAACATACAGTATTCCTCTGTCAGGGTAATTGAGAGCTCTGGGAGTGTGAGAAAAAGAAATCAGCAATCATAAAAAGAGAGCGAATGTTTCTCTAATGGGCTTAGTATTATCTCATTAAATAAATCACCATTATTTCTCCAATGTTAAAGACAAATCACCCTCACTCACAACAACCCACAAATACCCCATTAAGTTGTCCACGAGTGAGCTCAGGCTAGTTATCCATCTTACTGAGACATCAGAGCTGACTCTTATTTATGTGGTTTTATCTCAGGGTGAAGTGACAGTGATGAAACATCGTTCTAGTTTTAGCATTAAGTGAATGGAATGTTTACTGCCAGTCTAAAGTAGCGAGAAAGCACCCAGCCCTGAATTTTGAGGGAAAGGTGCAAAGACAACAGGAAGTAGCACTTGGCTTTTCTCATGATGTTCATGCTAATGTGACTGGGTACTCTTCGTGTAATGTGCTAATGTGAATGCACGGCACTTCAAAAATCAAGTGTCGGATTTGTTGCATTATTAAAGAGGATACATCAAAAATAGAAGTGGCATGTCTTTGCTTCAATAGACTGAATGCATTCGCAATACTAACTGCTGGATCTTCTTTTAGGGGTGTTCATTCAAAAGTCTTTTCAACTTTCTATTCAGTTTTGAAATAACATTTCACAATATTGCGGGTTTTATTATATTTTTGCGTGTATATACAGTATACATACACATACGTACAGTGCTGGGTAGTAACTGATTACATGTAATCGGATTATATAATTGTAATACAAAAACTTGAGTAATTTAACAAAATTCAAATGTTCACAGTTCTCTGATGTTTGTTAATGTCACATGACATGAAGGTAAATAATTAAAATATTTAAATGAGTGTTTTATTTTGACTGTTTTTATTTTAAAACTAGTTAATTATTGACAATTTAACATTTTTGTGATTTAATTAATCATTATTTATTCATGAACCACAGTTACCTTGATGTTTAATACAAGTCATGATGTTTATGTGGAAAGAGTGGAAAAGATTTTCTTATTAATTAGATTAGATGCATTAAATTTCTTATGAATTAATAAAAATCTCCATTTTTAGGGCTAGTTGATGCAAATTGCATTTTTATGTTCCACTTCACTGTTTATTTTTATGGTAATGTACCTACTTGCCTTTCGCTAATGTGTCTGAGCATTTATTCTTTGAAACTTTAAATTGTTTTATAAAAAGTATAAAACTATAAAAAAAGAATTCAGCCCTTCTGTAAACTTTGGTCTCCTTGTATTATCCTTGGTTAACTGTAAAATAGTCAAAGCCACATACATGCCCACATTATCCCTATTTTACTTGGTCACTTAAGGTCTGGTGTTCCTGTTGAGATTAATAAATTGTGAAATCAATTATTCAAGCGAGTGGCATTAATAATTAAACTCCAGCGTGAGTGAAGGAAGTCTATCCTCTCCGCAGTAGTAACTCTGTCCTTTGTGCAAGAAAAAAAGGCCTCATATATGTTGGACGGGAGAATTCTGCATGTGGAGATGGGAAGGGACAGATTCGCATTAAAATTGCAAATGAGACATACACAGTCTGGCTGTCTTCTAAAATTCAGAAATGAGAACGGACACAGATGCAGTTCGGGTTCAAAAAGCAGGTTTTCCCAGTGGCCCAGGAACTAGCCTCGGGTCTCTAGTGTTCTTGTGACTACTCTCCTTGAGTCTTAGTGGCATATGACGCTGTTTCTGCTTTCCTGACTAGCTCCGCCGTGCAATATGGAGGCCCAGAGAGAGGCTGCTCCGAGGTAAAACTCACCTGAGATCCGCCTGACATGTTGAGTCACACCTGTCAGTGTCAACCCATGTGTTTTCGACCGCCACTGATTTCTCCTTGTGACCACGAGAGCGGAAAGAACAGGAGAAACGGTTACTGTGATTTTCACACTAATATTTTTATATAATCACTTAAGAGTATTGCACGTTTCTAACGTGCTGCCAGGGGTCACGCTGTACATGCGCTCAAGCAAACATGCTCGAATCCCCAAAATGATCTTGCATGAGATGCCCTAACCAAGAAATGATGACAAGCGGTAATATGCTTTATTCTTCAGGGAGGACGGAGAACCGAATTCACGCTGCAGCGCGAGGGAGGTTGACACAGTTGTCTCACAGAAGGGAAGCTGGAAATTGATAGAGTTACCTCTACAGGAGGTTTCAGTGGTAGATGTTAAGGGAAAAGGCACGCCGCAGAGAAAAAAGAGGATGTTTTCTTATATAAAAGCTGAGGGGAACCGCTTACAAATCCTTAAAGTGATAGTTAGCCTGAAAATGAGATACACTGTATTTTGTCATCATGTACCATACCCTTATTTTGTGCATGCAAACTCATGTGACTTTACACAAAAACATTTAGCAGAATGTTTATGCTAGTCTTGTCCATGCAAAAAGCAAGTTGCATGTGTAATGTTGACAGAAAGTTGACTTTTAAGTGAACTATCCATTTAAAATTCACAAATCCTGTCAGTTACCACAGAAAATTCCTCTGTTAGTTCTTAAATGCTTGCAAACTACAGAAACAGTGTCAGTAGCACATAACCACAAGTTCATTCACCTAGAAAAAAAGGGGTCCATCTTTAAAGGGACAATTTAAACAACAGTTTGTTTTTCACAAACACACAAGCTTCAGTTTCTGTTTTTGAATCCTCTGATGCATTCCCCAGTAGACTTCCATTGTAAGTTCATTACTGTACGTTTCCTTTTTCTTTGCCAAATGAGGGATGAAACAAAGTAATTTTCTGTGGTAAATGTTTTTATAATTATGCTGTAGGCTAGATGAGCATGGAGCCATCTTGCTCACCATAAAAGCGACTACATCTGGTAATATAATAAGCTATAATCTCTCACGTTATATGAAGAATAGTCATTATTTGTGCTTGTCTGAGATTTTCATTCATTCAGAGAGAAGAAAACAGTTCTGTCTGTCTTGCAGATGTCCTGAATTTCATTTGAATTAATTTTGCAACATGATGAATGTTCAGTTTCAATAGGTGTTAAAACGGCAAGATCCTTTTCAGTTCAGTTTGCTGCGGTCTGAAATTAAGAGGTTATTTTGAGCTGGTGACAAGCTTGTTCACCTCTATATTGGTCCATATGGGGTGTATATATATATATATAGTGGGCTTATACTGGACCACTTGGTGGTAATGACTTTCATATAATTTCCATACTTGGGAATCATGATAACAGCCTCTGTGTAAAGATAATCATCTTTTTTGGTACATCTTTTATTAAGGTTCTCTGCACCTGCAAGATTGCACAACCAATAATAAGGAAGCAAAGAATAATTGTGCGATGAAAATGTCCTGAGGTAAAGATTTGGTCTTCTATCCAGATGTTTTTTTTTTTTTTTACTTCTGTTACATTATTGATTCATCCTGAGTGACCCATCCAGGGCTCTTACAACACATAGCTTGATATAAAAGTGCATACATTTTTAACTATGCTAACTGTGTTAGTGTTTCTGCTCACAGGTCAACACACTGTCAGTGGCAGGTGGTTGCGTTTACAGTCCAAGTTAACAAACACAAAAATCTCTAAGAACTGCTTTCAGTAATTCTCACCCTGCCAAATCGAGAGACGATGTTGAACCTTCTGCTGCTCACATGGTTTTTACTGGCTCATGGGCATTTTTACAGCTGCTATTTTTATATAACTGTAAAACAGACAATGTAAAACACTACTGTATAGCTAGAATATTAAAATAATTGGTGGTTTTGTTTAACCACACAATTTTATTCTGTAATATATTTGTGCATTAATTTAATTTACTGAACAAATGCTTTATATTTAAAATTCTAAATTTAAGTCAACGTGAATTCAAAACCAACTCTATTTATCTTCTATGTATTTATGTTTCTGGTCTTATTATGAACAATTCTAAAAGAAAAATGATTATATGTGACCCTGGACCACAAAACCAGTCATAAGTGTCAATTTTTCGAAACTGAGATTTATACATCATCTGAAAGCTGAATAAATAAGCTTTGTTAGGATAGGACAATATTTGGCTGAGATACAACTATTTGAAAATCTGGAATCTGAGGGTGCAAAAAAAAATCTAAATACTGAGAAAATCACCTTTAAAGTTGTCCAAATGAAGTTCTTAGCAATGCATATTACTAATCAAAAATTAAGTTTTAATATATTTATGGTAGTAAATTTACAAAATATCTTCATGGAACATGATCTTTACTTAATGTCCTAATGATTTTTGGTATAAAAAATAGATAATTTTGACCCATACAATGTATTTTTGGCTACTGTTACAAATATACCCCAGCGACTTAAGACTGGTTTTGTGCTCCAGGGTCACATATTTACATGAAAATGTCTAATATATAAATTTGTCACATTACAGATCTAAAATGAACAGTGACTGCCATTTCTTGTAGACCGTGTACAGGTTTGAAGCCATTCATATTGGTAATGTTCACATCTAAACAGATGTCAGATTGTACTGCATTACTCTAACAAGGAATTTTAAGTAAAGTGATCTCCTAAAGTAACGTCTTCATATTGTTATTAGAGACTAACTGACAGGAGATTGTCATCATGTCACGCTCCATCTATACTTCATGTCTAAACTCCATTAAAAGTTTAGTAAGTGCATTTTGATTACATTCATTTTTTGCAACTGAAAATCGTTGCGAAGCCTTACAGTTTTCACACGTTGGCCCACCATCTTATCTCGATTAAAATGATTTGACACGGATCAATAAACTGTGATCTCTCACGTGTTATATGAGGCATAAACCATCACAAAAGCCATTATCTGTGCTTGTCTGAGACAAGACTTTCAGTCACTCAGAGAAAAAAAAAACCCAGTCCTGTCTATTGCAGATGTGCTGAATTACATTTGAATTAATTTTGCAATATTATTGCACATCACAGTGGCAGTCCATGTTGAATCTTCAGTTTCATTAATTGTTAGAACTGACAAATATGAAGAGTTTCTTCTTTTTAATTCAGTTTTCAGCACATGCTGATAGCATCTGAAATTAGGCAGTTATGTTGCATAGAAAACAGCAGAAAAATTCAGCCAAAAACTTCATTTATTAAAAAGGAGGCCTGTCTCTCTTTTAACTCAACAGAGCCTTAATTAGGTGAGAGAGAGAGACATATAGATTCTACCTAATCAATTTGTACTTGAAAAAGTCCAGTGCTTTTCCACTCAGTATTTCATGGTTTACTCTAGAGACGCTTTGCTCCATTTTTTTATTTAATCTATCCATTTAATCATTTTCCCTTTCCCCCATGACACATACCTGAAACGACATAGTTATTTTAATAAGGATAAATGTACTTCTTTGGAGAAAGATATAATTTGCTGTCATATCAAGACATTTTTTTTAATGCTATTACATTATTGATTCAACTATAGGCTGTGAGAATAATTGTCATCCATTGGTCCATTAGAACCCCTATCTAAAATATAAAGACAGCTATATATTTTCATGAGAAAAGAGAGTTAAGTAGAGTTAAATACAGACAATGTTTTTCTTACAACCCTTTAGTGCAATAAAGGTGATAATGGTCTTTAAAATCATTATTGTCCACATTAATAATAACAATTTAGTCAAAAGTGTTGTGCTAATGATTTAATTACTGTATATAATTCAATACATTTGTATACCAATTCATAGAATAATTTTTAAAATTACCATTGAAAACAATATATTTTGTAAACAAGTTATATGTGACTCTGGACCATAAGGGTCAATTTTTGAAATTTGCTTTCCATTGATGTATGGTTTGTTAGGATAGGACAATATTTGGCTGAGATGCAACTATTTGAAAATCTGAAATCTGAGGGTGCAAAAAAAAAATCAAAATATTGAGAAAATCACTTTTAAAGTTGTTCAAATGAAGTTCTTAGCAATGCATATTACTAATCAAAAATGAAGTTTTGATATATTTACAGTAGGAAATTTACAAAATACCTTCATGGAACATGATATTTACTTAATATCTTAAAGATTTTTGGCATAAAAGAAAAATCAATAATTTTGACCCATACAATGTATTTTTGGCTATTGCTACAAATATACCCCAGCGACTTAAGACTGCTTTTGTGCTCCAGGGTCACATATTTTATGCACCTTGTAGTGGGTTTTAAATGTAAAGCAAATGAGATATCTTGGAAACTAAGCAAAATGTGACTGAACAAGCTTTTGATTTGTTATACATTTCATCTGCTTCAGTTATGGAGTGATTTGTAAAAAATTAACAAACAGAAAATTTGATAGGGAGGTAAAGTTGTTTTTATTTATGCCACTTGTGCTTCACGAATCTCCAAAACAATAGGTTTAGTCTTCTCATAACAGATTTCATATTTTCCATCTGTTGTTCTTTTTTGTTCAGCTGGGAAGCTCATTAAAATGTATGTGGACTGGTTCTTGATATTAATGTCTTCAATTTGATGTGCAAAAGCTCAGAATAAATGACAAAAATATGAGGAAATGAGCACAAATAATCATGCATTAAACATAAAAACCCTTGGAAAGGATGTCCACTGAATATTGCAGATCATCATTAAGAAGTGGCAAAAATAAAATGCCATCATTCTGAAGATGAATAGAAAATGTGTTCCGCGCCATGTTCCTGGTTTGAATAAACACTATGTCTGCTGATCTGGTTAAGGGGAGATGTTTAGTGGCATCTGTGTTATTGAGCATCAGGTGTGAGTGAAACGGAGCAGCCTTACCATGTGGCATCCTCACACTCGTTCACTCAGACATCTTGTCAAAGAAGATTTTGCTTTCTAATGGGAATGGTGGAGCTTATCATTTCAAAAGAGAGTTTGTCAGGTGTATCAGATGTGTGCAAATGTGTATCAGGTTGAAAGATGGGTAAAGCTTTTTTTTCTCCAAGTGGTCTGTTGTGTTCCTTATAAAAAGTGATAGGACTGCAAATCAATAGCAAAAAGTATCATGGTGTTTTGCAAAGTTGCTACAATACCTTGGTTTTTGGATATATACCTTAAAAATATATCATGGTAATCTTTAAGGCATTTTGAGTGCAGTGTAATTTCTGTGGTCATCATTGATCACTAAATAATCATGTAGTTGCATGATATATGTCAAAGAACCAGAGTATCATCACAGTATCGTCCAAACCTTTGTATTTTATTTATTTATTTTTGTTTTTAGAAGTTTTTATGCTAATCAAGGCTGCATTTATTTGTTAAAAAAGTGTTAATATTGTGAAAAATTATTAGAATTTTAAATAACAGTTTTTTTTTTATTTTAATATATTTTAAAATGTAATTTATTCCTGTGATGGCAAAGCTGAATTGTCAGCATCATTACTCCAGCCTTCAGTGTCACATGACCCTTTTGAAATAATTCTAATATGCTGATTCTGTGCTTAAGGAAAATTTCTTGTTATTATCAATGTTGAAAAAGTTGTGCTGCTTAATATTTTTGTGCTTTTTAATTTTATATATATATATTTTTTAAATTTTAATTTAATTATATAATTAAATTTTTTTTTTTAATGTTTTTTGATGAATAAAGTTCAAAAGAACAGTATTTATTTTAAATAGATTTTTTACAATGTACAGTAAGTCATTACTGTAAATTTTGATCAATTTAATCCTTTGCAAAAATAATTTCACTTAAAAAAATATATTAATACTGACCCCAAACTGTTATACTCTATATACAGAAGACCCCATGGTTCAAGAAAAAAAAATGACACCAGAATAACTGCTGCAATTATATTTGAGACATGTAAAGGGCACATTGTGGGATGCATGGATGTCTGTGTATGTGTGAAACATGTTAAATCTGTATTTGCATACTGTACGTGTCTTTGTGCAAAACGGCAGTGGTATGATCAGATGTGTAAGCACAGAGGGTAAATGTGTGTGTTTGGGATGCTGTACTCAACATAATATAATCTTTGACTATATAAGCAAAATTTGTTTATACTTTTATTTACATTCTTGACACTTTCCTGCCAAATGACTCATAAGGACCACATAATGTTTAAATAGCAATTACACAGATGGGTTGCTAAGGATGCAAGTCAAGTGCTTAGGCTAGACATCGGGCGCAAATACAGGAATGCATAAACATAGAACGTTGCATAATGTCGCCACATTGCTACAGTTTTTTTCCCACAAAATCTCTGTAATATAATGACATAATTGTGCGACAAGTTTATAATATGGTGAAATTTAAAAATTAACTGAATTGCGATTGTTTTCTTTACTGAAACCTTTAAATTTTAAGTACAAATTTGCTCATGGTTGTCATAGGACAGAGATTAAATCAAATATTATATAAAATATATCAAATATTAAACTTAAATCAAGTATTAAAATTAAATACACAATAACTAATGATGGGATTGTTTGGCTGCTGGTAGTTTGTACTATGGAGAAATTTTCATTTTCAGTGAATGTCAAAGTAAGCCTTTGTTGAACTATTTGAAGCTATCTGTCTGATTCTGTTTAGTTAAAGACTAAAAGAAGACTTAAAAGTGGCTTGATTTAGCATTCAGGCTGACACAGATATCATGCATATAATAAAGATATTATCATTATCTCTTCGCTTGTCTTTTTTTGTTGATGCAAAAGTGATTGTAGTAGTAGATAAAAGAAATTTATAAATTACCATTTTTGTCATTCAGTTTCCAGCAAAACCATAAATATATTGTTATATATTCCAGAGTCTAAAATGACTAACTCCATGATATAAGTTCATTTTTACATACTGTGGGACAAGTCAGAATTTGGTAACAACAAATACTGCACAGATGCTGGTCATAGACATTACATAAAATAATAATAATCCTTTCCGGTCGCACTGAAACCATGAACAGTTACCATTAAAAAGCACAAAGGTCATGTTTGCTCACATGCATTAGCAACAGATGTTCATGCTTCATATAAAAACAAACCATGGTGGTTGTCTGTGATACTTGCATGTTTAACCAAGACTTGGTAGAAGAAGATTGCTTCATGCCTTGTGCTATTAATAAGGAAATTTGATTTTTCATCATCTTACAGGTTAACATTAGATGATGTGCAGTAATGGCTAAATAAATCAAAGGAGGCAAGTAATAGGAGGAACATGTGGCACTACTACCATTGGTTTTATAAAGAAACTTATTACACATGCAAATGCTGCATATCTGACACTGAATATTTTTACCTATAAAACCTATGCAATAGACATTAAAGTAACAGTTCATCCCAAAATGAAAATTTGTTGAAAATTTACTCACCCTTATAGGTCATCTAAGATGTAGATGAGTTTGTTTCTTCATCGGAACAGATTTGGAGAAATTTAGCATCACATCACTTGCTCATCAATGGATCCTCTGTAGTGAATGGGTGCCGTCAGAATGAGAGTCCAAACAGCTGATAAAAACATCACAATAATCCACAAGTAATCCACACCACTCCAGTCCACTAATTAAAGTGAAAAGCTGTGTTTTTGTAATAAATATATCCATCATTTAGACATCTGAAACTTCAAACCTTTGCTTCCAGCTAAAATATGAGACCTCTATCCATAATAATGCTTTCTCCAGTGAAAAAGTTGTCTCATCTACAACCCGAATTCCAGAAATGGTGGGACGCTTTTTAAATTTGAATAAAATGAAAACTAAAAGACTTTCAAATCACATGAGCCAATATTTTGTTCACAATAGAACATAGATAACATAACAAATGTTTAAACTGAGAAATTTTACAATTTTATGCACAAAATGAGCTCATTTCAAATTTGATGCCTGCTGCTACAGGTCTCAAAATAGTTGGGACGGGGGCATGTTTACCATGGTGTAGCATCTCCTCTTCTTTTCAAAACAGTTTGAAGATGTCTGGGTATCGAGGTTATGAGTTTCTGGAGTTTTGGTGTTAGAATTTGGTCCCATTCTTGCCTGATATAGGTTTCTAGCTGCTGAAGAGTCTGTGGTCATCTTTGACGTATTTTTTGTTTAATGGTGCGCCAAATGTTCTCTATAGGTGAAAGATCTGGACTGCAGGCGGGCCAATTCAGCACCCGGACTCTTCTACTACAAAGCCATGCTGATGTAATAGCTGCAGTATGTGGTTTTGCATTGTCCTGCTGAAATACACAAGGCCTTCCCTGAAATAGACGTCGTTGCTCTAAAACCTTTATATACCTTTCAGCATTTATAGTGCCTTCCAAAACATGCAAGCTGCCCATACCGTATGCACTTATGCACCTGCATATACCATCAGAGATGCTGGCTTTTGAACTGAACGCTGATGACACGCTGGAAGGTCTCCCTCCTCTTTAGCCTGGAGGACACGGCGTCCATGATTTCCAACAAAAATGTCAAATTTGGACTCGTCTGACCATAGAACAATTTTCCACTTTGAAACAGTCCATTTTAAATGAGCCTTGGCCCACAGGACACAGTGGCGCTTCTGGACCATGTTCACTTATGGCTTCCTTTTTGCATGATAGAGCTTTAGTTGGCATCTGCAGATGGAACGGCGGATTGTGTTTACCGACAATGGTTTCTGGAAGTATTCTTGGGCCCATTTAGTAATGTCAATGACAGAATCATGCCAATGAGTGATGCAGTGTGGTCTGAGGGCCCGAAGACCACGGGCATCCAACAGAGGTCTTCTGCCTTGTCCCTTACAGAGATTTCTCCAGTTTCTCTAAAACCTTTGATGATGTTATGCACTGTAGATGATGAGATTGGCAAAGCCTTTGCAATTTGATGTTGAGGAACGTTGTTTTTAAAGTATTCCACAATCTTTTTGACACTCTTTCACAGATTGGAGAGCCTCTGCCCATCTTTACTTCTGAGAGACTCTGCCTCTCTAAGACATCCCTTTTATAGCTAATCATGTTACAGACCTGATGTCGATTAACTTAATTAGTTGCTAGATGTTCTCCTAGCTGAATATTTTCAAAATTTCTTGCTTTTTCAGCCCTTTGTTGCCCCTGTGCCAACTTTTGTAACAGGCATCACATTTGAAATGAGCTCATTTAGTGGATAAAAGTGTAAAATTTCTCTGTTTAAACATTTGTTATGTTCTCTATGTTCTATTGTGAATTAAATATTGGCTCATGTGATTTGAAAGTCTTTTAGTTTTCATTTTATTCAAATTTAAAAAATGCCCCAACATTTCCGGAATTCGGGTTGTAAATCAGGAGAGAAATATCCACAGATCAAGCACAAGTGAAAACAGTCCAAAATTGTTCTAAACAAATGTGTTGATGAATTTTGATGTGAGAGAACAACAGATAATGAACATTTTATTACGGGACGAGGAGGATGAACTTACGTTATTATGGAACTTGAATTTTGGCCAGAAACATTGGTTTAATGTTAAAACACCTTGATGATGGATTTGTTTCTTTTCACTGCACAAGATATTAACTGATGGACTGGAGTGGTGTGGATTATTGTGATGTTTTTATCAGCTGTTTAGACTCTCATTCTGACGGCACCCATTCACTGCAGAGCATCCATTGATAAGCAAGTGATGTAATGCTACATTTCTCTAAATCTGTTCTGATGAAAAAACAAACTTGCCTACATCTTGGATAGCCTGTGGGTGAGTTAAATTTTCAGCATATTTTGGTGTAAACTATTCCCAAAAATGTCTTAACTATCCATATGATACCACACGAAAAGTCACAGAAGTCATATACCAATGTATTATGCCGTGGGAAAGCAATTTATTTTTCTGAAATATTAAAACGCAAGCAAACAAACAGGAGGGGGGAAAAAAAATAAAATTTATATGCTTTTGAGTGAAGTAGGACAAGGGAAACAACTAGATATTGACTTGGCCTTCCAAAGTGAATAAAACATGCTGCTAATGCACCTGAGGCTAAAAGAAAATGTGGCTTCACTCAGGAAATGAAATGGAGAAGTTAATGGATAAAACCAGATATTCGGTAAATACTGAGTACAAAAGGGGAATTTATAAATAGCTTTAAAATCCCTTACGTTTATTTGACTGCTAAGTCAAGCAGTGTTGTGCCTTTACAGTCTATGAATGCTAAACAACAAGAGAAGAGAATAAATCAATATATCATAATCCTGCCAGCAGACGTGCACACAGATGTTAGTACTAATGAATGAAGTATCAGCTCCCTCGGGAAATGAGTGATCAATTGCAGTAATCCGTCATGTAAACCACATTTAATCATTTATTTAATGATAATGGATGTCATTAAAAGGCACTAATTTAAGTTTATATAGTGTATCGATTTTACTTGTGCTGCCGTGGGAATGGCTGGTAAATGCAGCTATAAAAACACTTTTAGATACTTAGGATCCAGCAACACGTGCCATCTGTAAAATGAAAACAAACAAAGACAGACTTTCTGATGGGAAGCACGTCTTTCAGAAGTGGCTCCCAGAGCAGTTTTTTGTGTGACATAAAGCATTGCATGACCATGGGAGTCTCATATGTGATATGTAGTTGACAGGCCACCAACAAGTGCTTTCATCTAAGCAGTTAGAATAACAAAGTATTTAGTTTTAAGATTTTAAAAGGTCAGATTCATCAGATACTCTTTATCATTTATATTGTGTTCCCTGAAGCCCACTTATACTGTAATGTTAGTTAAGGCTTTTTTTCCACCCTCTATCTGACCTTCAGAAATAAATGGGCTGGGTTTAATGCTTGATTTTATGATGTCTATGTAAACACCCTCACAAAGAGGCAGTGGGTTTCCTTTTGTGTCTAAAATAGTTTGCACCATCTCACCCTATATATATCTGGAGAGCCTTGAATGCTAAATATGTGTTGTTGATGTTAATACTACAGTTCAAAAGTTTGGATTCAGTAATTATTTTTAAATTTATTTAAAGAAATGAATACTTTATGCATTAATGCATTAAATAGATGCATTAAGTGACAATAAAGATTAGATTTCTATTTCAAACAAATGCTGTTCTTTTGAACTTTATAAAAATATTACAAAAAATATCCATGTTTTCAACATGGATAATAATAAGCAATGAATCTTGAGCACCAAATCAGCATAAGAGAACGATTTCTGAAGGATCATGTGACACTGAAGACTGGAGTAATGATGCTGAAAATTCAGCTTTGCCATCACAATCAAATATATTAAAATGGACAACAGTTGTTTTAAATTGTAATAATATTTTACAGTTTTTACAGTATTGTTGATCAAATAAATGAAGTATTGGTGATCATAAGAATCTCCTCATTTTTAAAAATCTTACTGACCCCAAAATATATTTGCATTTATTGCATTTTTTTCAAGAAATTGTCTTTTTGGACTCTTGTTTTACACACATGCAGTACAATTTAGACAAAAAAAGCAACAGCAACAATGAAAGCAGTATCTTCTCCTATGCCTCTGTGGTATGTTCAGGCCTCTTGTTGCAGTTCAACGCTTGTTTTTTTAACATTTGTTTAACACCTTTTTTTTTTTACAGTTTAATATTGGTGTCAGAAATCAACCTCTCATTGAAGTATTAGCTCTAAGGGCCCTAAACCTGGCCAAAGCTGAACAGCAATCATGTCTGTCAAGAGCTGGAGCAGCAGCTCTCTAAAACCAGCAACAATGTTTCATACAGCCCGCATTCTGATAAAACTCACAGTCATTTTTATATTTCAGGGAGGGAAATATCCATGAAGCATTGTCCCTCCCTGATGCATTTTTTCTCATGTGTATATGTGGGTGTATCTTTTATTGACACAATTCAATTTGAACTTGCTGCCTTAACTAAGACCTCAAGGTTGTTGAACTGAATTGTTCTTCTAACACAGCAAATAAACTGAAACTCTTTGAAAAACTATGTTTAGTCAGTTTAGTTTAGTTTAGTCACTCAGGAAAGCAGTATGTGGAAATCTTCAAGTTTAGTTTTTGCAGTCTTTTACTATCAGTTTAACTGTTTGTTTAGTCATACTCTGCATGTTTCAAGGACATTTCTATTGCAAATTATGAGAATTCAGTGGATTTAAACAGCCTGTGTGTTGTGGGACTTATCATTGAAATGCCAGAACAGTGTGTAGAGTATCTTGATAGAGATATAAACAACAATAGAAGGGAATTATTAAATATTAACATTTTTATGCTAAAAAAAGATTATGCTAAATTAACCAACAATCCCAGAGGATGATCACATGTAATTGCATCGAGTGAACAATATATTCATAAATGAATTAATTAATGATTTAATTAAAAAACAGCTTATTTCATCCTATGAAACACTTGCTTCAGGAAGTATTTGGACACACACCTCACTTAAAAATGCATGAGTGGCATTATATTATATAATTAAAAACACGCACACTTTTCAAGCAAACAAATCATTGTTTTGATTTGATGCCACTTGGTTTTATGTTTTAATGCAATTTATTACTTAAAATTAATTTGTTTTTTAAGCATGCATGGCCAAATGTATTACAAATGTATTTCGTGGGCACAGTACATCCATAATATCACTGATATATCATGTCTTGATGTGATCTAAACAAATAATTCACACTTATTTGCCGATGCCTCTTGGTTTTATGTTTTATTATATAATGCAAATTAGTTTTTTAAAAGACAAAATTAATTTGTTTTTGAGCACGGCTTAAGTGTCTAAATATATTTTGAGGCACAGTGCATCCATAATATTGTCGATGTATCATGTCTTGATGTGATCTAAAGCTCGAACCGGTGTATTAAAGCGTGCTATTTTCTAATACAAGTGTATTATGCATTCATTCTCTGTCTGTCTGGCACGGCACTCAGCATTTAGGATGACAGCTGCTGCTTGTGTGCATATTAGCAGCACTAAGGAAATTTGTTCAATTAATTATCTTAATAAATGAGGAGCTATTGGTGTTTGTCGCTAATAAACTCAGTAGGGCATGTGTCATCTGACATATTTATAGAGCAATTACCCCTGAATCTGCATTGCAGAATTAAATGGGGGGTTATGACGCCAATAATAAATCAAAATAGAGCTGTATAAATATAGTTGCAGACGGCACTGGAGTGCTGATTTATTTCATGCGATTTTTGTTTTCATGACTTTCCCCCAAGGACCGGCAAGATTTGAGTGTTTTTTTAGATACTGTCAGGAAAGAACAATTTTGGCAATGAACTATCAGATTTTATATGAAAGTGTAGAATGACATATTCTTCCTTCTAAGTCATGTGTTTTAATGGAATATTCAGGGTTCAATACATCTTGAGCTGTGTTTGCAGCATCTGTAGCTGTCAGTACATTTGCATTTGTTCATTAAGCAGATGCTTTTATCCAAAGCGACTGATTTTGATTCATCCATCAGTTTTTTAAAAACAGCCAAAACTCAGTTTGCAAATGCATGTACAATGCAAGTCTTTAGGGCAAATTATATCCTTCCTGTCAAGGAAAATAAACCAAGGCTATGAGTTTGATTCCCAGAGAAGACATAAATGCAATGTAAGCTGCAATTTAAAATTCCTTCATTTGAAACTGAAAGCGTCTGTCAAATGCATGCATGCATATATATATATATGTATATACTGTATGTGTGTGTGTGTGTGTGAGTGTACACATTAATAATGCAATTAGGTAACAGCCTAATTAAAAAGAAATTTTTCATTAGAAATGTAATTAATTTTATTATTTAATAAATAATTAAAATACATTTTTGGTGTTCAAAAGGTGTATGTTTTCTTGACTTTTTCCTGCCAATAATGTGAGAGAGAAAAAAAAAAAAACCCACATGAATTCCATCAGTAATGCATAACTGACAAAGTGTATACAATTTAAGTTGATTTGGATACAATAATAAATGTAATAGATGATGAAAAAGTTAATCTGCCTTAACTAACCCAATGCGTAGCATAACCCAATGAGGAAGATTTTTTAAAGTTCAGACAATTCTGTATTTGAAAGAACTAAATTCCTTTCACAACAAAATCAAGCTCACAATCAGCATAGACTGAGAGAAGAACTGAAACTATTTTCTCTGTAATCGACAGCAGGCAGCTGTTGCTGTCGATACGGCTAAACTTGTATTGAACCTGGATCAGTCCTTTAGAAACAGGCTTGTCGTTTTAGCCAACTCTGTAAGAGCCATTTTATAGAGAGGCTGAGTTTGGAATTGTGCTCTTCTCCAAAGAATGCCGTGCATCCAATGGACGTCTGAGTTCACTTAACACATGATATATCCTATCGCTTAAATGCAGCTTCACTCCACTCGGTTAGTCTCTTTAAAATGTCAGGCTTTGTGAAAAGGGTCAATCTGTTGATGAGTTCAAACCCGGGTCGTCGCCACTAAAAGGTTTAAAAGTCACTTTATGCAGTTGTCATATGACGGCGTCTCTTTTATTCAGTTGATGAATGTTCTGTAAGAAACAAAGTGCTTAGATCCCCTCCAAAATTGCAGCTCTATTGCTTTCAAGCCCAAGGTTATGTACATGTGCGGTGAGATGCAAATATGAAGTCAGTTAACGGAGTGTAATTGTGTAGAAGCAGTAATTGAATCTGGCAGTGTTTGCCAACTGTGTCCATTACAAAAAACAGCAACAGCTTCCCTTAAGGATGCTGTCAGAATCAGAGATCTCTTTTCATTAGTGGTGTCAAAATTAGCGCGTTAACGCATGCGATTAATTTTTTCTGATTAACGCGTTAAAAATATTTAACGCAATTAACGCAGGGGCGGGGCTAAGGTTGGCCACCCCATTCGCAACTGCTGCCTCTCTCTTTTTTTCTTGAAAAGGATTGCGTTTATTTAGATGCAGAACGTCTTTATGACCACATCAAACGGGAGACGCTTTCAGACGCGCTCATCTCTGCTCTGCCGTCAGGCGAGTCAAACGAAAGGAAAAGAGACTGCGCTGGCAGCTGCTGCGCTCTTCAAATACACCTACAAGTGGTCTGGCACGCTGTAGCCTGTATCATTTCATGTCAAACAGCGAAAGAAACTACGTGCACAATGTCCTAGTTATGCCACAGTTATGGCATGAAGTTACCAAAAAGGCGCATTGCTGCCTTTAAAACTGCGTGCATGCATACAATATGTTATATATGTCACATTTAAGAACATGTCTCTGAAATGGTTTTAAAACTGTCCTGAGGCACCCCAGCACTGTCTCCCTCATCTAAAACACCTGATTCACCTGTCCAAGCCATTAGTAGAGACTTTAAGACCTGAAGTGAGTCAGAAAAGGTAAACAGAGTTGCATGTCAGAGCTGGCTTCAAACTCATCAGCAGCAGTTTTTAAAGCTATAGCAGGCAACAAGCTAATAACCAGCTGCTGGGATGTCTATTAATCCAAGAACCAAAGAAAAAAAGAGGAAATCAATAACTTTTATAGCTGAAAGGGGTTTATCTATATTTAATTTAGAATTTAGTGTTTGGTAAGTATTCATTTTCTTTATATTTCTGCTGAAGGGCACAAGTAGATAAATATGTAATTTAGTATAATAGGTTCATGTGGTGATTTGTATTAAGTTCACTTAAATTAGAAGTTAAGTCTAATAAATGTTAAAAATTTATAGATCTAAATTATACTGTAATGCTGAATGGTTACAGTCAATGGTTAAATATTCAGGGGAAAAAACTATTTTATAGAGACATCAGTAGTATGGATATCAGTGATGCTGGCCTTCAATCATAAAAAAGATGCCATTAAAGAAATATTAATAAATATACTGTCTGTATGTTGTTTGTACATTGTACATTTGAAGATTGAATGCGAAATTATTGCAATATAAAAGTATATTTAAAAACTTTAATGTTAGGTGGAATTAATCGCGATTAATTTTAGAAAAATGTGTGATTAATTAGTTAATTTTTTTTAATCGATTGACAGCACTACTTTTCATCTGTTTCTCTCAGACAGCAGAACAGAAGTAAATCTTCTTTTAATCCGGTTAAATCACTGACACGAATGACACTTTCATTTTTACCTGTGACAAGAACAACATTTATTTTAAATATGTGACCCTGGACCACAAAACCAGTCTTAAGTCGCTGGGGTATATTTGTAGCAATAGCCAAAAATACATAGTGTGGGTCAAAATTATCGATTTTTCTTTTATGCCAAAAATCATTAGGATATTAAGTAAAGATCATGTTCCATGAAGATATTTAGTAAATTTCTTACCGTAAATATATCAAAACTTCATTTTTGATTAGTAATATGCATTGCTAAGAACTTCATTTGGACAACTTTAAAGGCCATTTTCTCAATATTTTGATTTTTTTGCACCCTCAGATTCCAGATTTTCAAATAGTTGTATCTCGGCCAAATATTGTCCGATCCTAACAAACCATACATCAATGGAACGCTTATTTATTCAGCTTTCAGGTGATGTATAAAACTCAATTTCGAAAAATTTACACTTAAGACTGGTTTTGTGGTCCAGGGTCACATATAAATCTTTTGAATTCAGTGTAAATGTAATTCATTTTAAATCATTATAAAAGCCTTTACTGTCACTACTGATCAGTTTAATTCACCCTTGCTGAATAAAAGTATTCATTTCTAAAAAAAAAAAAAAATCTATCTATCTTTCTATAAATAGATTTTCTGTGTGAAATAAATCTGCTGTGATAACACAAAAATATAAACTCAAATAGAGACGTTGGACTCACATGGAAAGAATCTACTTGTATTGAGATAAATATTGTCCGCCTTAGTTCTAATCTGAAAATAGCCACAGGTTTTGTCCCTGACCTAAAAAAATACTAGCTGTAGCCTGGACAGAAACCAAAGCTTTTTGGATTTGGATATAAATTATTGAAAAATACACAGCAAGAGAATGAGGAAGAAAGACAGAGATAAACAGAAATAATACAAATGACATAAAATACTTTAACAATGTTGTACAGCGAGATGATGAATTCATAGAGAGGGAGTGAGAGAGAGAGAGCGAGAGTGTCTCAAGGAAAACATCGCTGTAACATTTTTTATCCTTGAAACACCAAAACGAGCCGTGGTGCCATCTTCCATCAAGCCTCTGCAGTCCTTGGCTTTTAGGCTCATTTGAGATGCCAGATGACTGGTCTTGAATGTAGACGGGAGTAGGCGGCTGCAGGCTCAGATGTCAAAAATGAGCTGTCAAGTCGGACAATTCTCATTTCTCATAGTGGAATATAAGCAAAAGCAGAGTTCCTCTATCCTTTTTTTGAAGTGAATGCATTTCTCCATTATGCAGTGCAGATATTTTTAGCTGCAATATACTGTATGAGTTACATAAGTCTGAGTGAATTACATAAGTGTGTATTTGGCACAAAATGCATCATGCATGTGCACAGTACATACGTTACAGCACAACAAACATAACATTAATTTCAACAAAAAACACAAAAAACATGCTAAAAAATTGGCCTCTATGACTAGAGAAAGAAAATGTCAGAAGTGATCAACGGTGAGGTTAAAGTTGTTGGAAGGAGTGGAGAGAAAAGGAGAGAAAGATGGTGAAGAGACTATGGAGAGCTTGTGTAAAGAAGAGAAGAGGAGGAAGATGAAGGAGCAGTGGCCGCTCTAAATGCCTTTGCTTGATTGTTTTTTGTCCTCTGTATGTCACTCTTCATCAGTTCATTCAGAGACAGACCTGTGTGCATTTCTCTGCTATGTCTCGTCCTCCATTAACCCAGTCTCTCAACCACTTTAGCCTGGACTTTACTCTTTCTATCTAAAAGGAGATTTTACAATACACTAAAAGTAATGGCTTAATATAAGAAAATCAATAGAAATGGCAAATGGCTTGATAAATGTAACAGGATTACTTTCAAATAATATGATTATTTATATGACATTTTTTCATGCCACAAAAAATATTGTATTATACCAATGTGAATGTAAATCAAAGAACATTCACTGAAAAAATTTGGTGTAGATTTACACACTTAAGTTTACATGAAATTTTAAGTAGAAAGACTGAAATAAATGTGAAAATGTGAAATAATTTTCGTACAGTATATGTAAAATAATGTCAGAATGCAAATGATATTAATGGTCCTAAAATACTGTAGGCTTTATCTCCCTTAAGATATACATGGAGAACAAAAAAAAAAAAAAAAAAAAAAAAAAAAAAAAAATATATATATATATATATATATATATATTTTTTTTTTTGGTGAAATATGGCCTGGAATTGAAAAGAGGGGGAATCAAAACTTAATATTTTTATCAATTATTTTGGGGTCCTCAGTATGTTATGTATGACAGCACATTTCCAAGTGCTTTTAAAGACCTGTGAAGGAGATGTATTTTTTGAACATTGAGTTTGGGTCGTCTAAAAGCGGTACTTAACTTTCATATTTTGAATATTTCACCATCTGTTGTCCCAAACACAAAAAGATGAATGGTGCTTTTAAAAAAGAGCCCTAAAAAGATTAGGAAAACATCGAGATCACTTCACCGCACTCCTGCAGTATGGTGGAAGTGAAACATCCTCTCCATTAACCCTGTCTTACTGTATATCCAAGGCCACACAATAGGCCCCAAGACAAACAAAATCTTCAGAGTAATAGAGCTAAAGACAGAAAGAAAAGAGCCAGGATTTTTCTAGAAGCTCTCTCACTCGTCACTAGACATTCATCATCTGAAATATACAATGATGACACAACATGAAAAAACACATCTATCATAACTATTTTTAGCATACTTTCACTAGTGGCTCCCATGGTTACTATATCAAACTGACATTTACAGTAGATGCTTTTGAAAAGTCATGGATGCAATTTAAAACAATGGAAGCAGAAAAAGGTTTGATGCTAAGTGAAAGAGTTCAGATTCTTTTTTCTTTGCATGAAAAAATGTCGGGTGAATGTCATGTTATAGGAAATAACAGCACTGCCAAAAACTGCCAATAGTGCACTAAGCTTTTTACCACATTAAAGGAATAGTTCAGATAAAAATAAACATACATAAAACATAAAAAGTACATACTATAAAGCGTACTTATCCACAGCCAATCCAAAATGTATGTGAGTTTGCTTCTTTATTGGAACAGATTCTGAGAAATTTAGCATTAAATCACTTGTTCACCAATGGATGCACTGCAGTGAATGGGTGCCGTCAGAATGAGAGTTCAAACAGCTGATAAAAACATCACAGTAATCCACACCACTCCAGTCCATCAGTTAACGTCTTGTGAAATGAAACAAATTCATCATTAACACATTTTAAACTTAGACCTTTGCTGAAATATGAGTCCAACACAGTCCAAATCATTTATCAACAAATATGTTGGTGTATGTGAGAGGACAACAGATGTGATGGTTTAAAGTTAAAAACATTTCTTAAAAACACAAAGACTTTTCACGTTAACTGATGGACTGGAGTGGTGTGGATTACTTGTGGATTACTGAGATGTTTTTATCAGCTGTTCGGACTCTCATTCTGACGGCACCCATTCACTGCATAGGATCTATTGGTGAACAAGTGATGGAATGCTACATTTCTCCAAATCTGTTCTGATGAAGAAACAAACCCATCTACATCTTGGATGGCATGAGTGTGAGTTCTTTTTCAGAAAATTTTCATTTTAGGGTGAACTATTCCTTTAAGAAAATCTTACACCTAAAGAAATCAATGGCACAGTTAACAAATGTGTTTTTAATGTACATTCACATGAGATCCATATCTTGAACCTCTTCTAGCTTTATTTGCACCTTCAGTGGACCTCACAGGTCTCTCACTAGCCTTTTTTTCATTTTGAAGTGGAAAATTGTACATGCTGTTCAAAGGATTACATGAAAAGGTCAGACTGCATTTTCCATATGACCTAGAATTATGATTAAAATTATTCTAGCCTTGGAACCCCCTGTGCCCTCAGTGTTATTACATAAATAATGGCTATGTTATTTACATGACCCGAGGACCTCTAGGGTGCCCTGGGAGTCATAAACCAATGGGTGTTTGACTGCTAAGCTGCTTAAAGGGAAGTTGGAATCATTTACTTTATGCAGCTGATGGGGTCTGAGCCAGAGCTGGTGCCATGGAGAATCAGATCTGTATGGTGGAGCTGTCATATAGGATATAGTGCTTCAGGAATTGCATTTCAATAGCTATGTTTCCATCACCTTGTTTTTATGTGCATTTTGAAGTATCGCATCAGAAACGAGTGATGGAAATGCCAAAAAATGTTTTTACGCTCGCTTGAGGTGGTTTTTGACTTGTGCGAAAAACGGTTAATGTGAATAATGATGGAAACCCATCAGCAGAATAAATTCCTCCTAGCGCATCAAAAAAGTCATGTGACTTTGCACTAGGACGGCAAATCCCGACTAACCAGCGGACCATCTGTCGTGAAAGTGTTTCTGTATAATTGCCTCCCAGAACTGTCTGACATGACTGCATTCCCAAACAGCAGGCATAGATCCACCTCCAAATGCAATGACCACATTTATTGTGTTTCATCTGCTTGCTCTGAGGCACAGATAATTTAATATGAAAACTATTATATTCAGTGGCTTCTCCTACTTTTCTTAGTGATATTTAGTGTTAGTTTATCAGGAAGTGACGATTTTGTTCACTTTGACTCGTTGGATGGAAACGGTGCTTATTCGCATATGTTTTATGCGATATTCCAAATTTGCACACATATTTAATTCGCAGTTTTGGATGGAAACCTGGCTAATGTTGTACATGTATAACCTACGTCATCTTTACGCTGTCAAACCAATGGTTTAATTTACAGTACTTGTGTTGTGAAGAGTGATGTCAAACACATCATATATCATAAAACCAGAGGGCAAAATGTCAAAGATAGCTACTGGACTTTAGTACTCATACAGAGTCAATTACACTGAACAAAATTATAAACCCAACACTATTGTTTTTGCCCCCATTTTTCATGAGCTGAACTCAAAGATCTAAGACTTTTTCTATGTACACAAAAGGCTTATTTCTCTCAAATATTGTTCACAAATCTGTCCAAATCTGTGTTAGTGAGCACTTCTCCTTTGCCGAGATAATCCATCCACCTCACAGGTGTGGCATATCAAGATGCTGATTAGACAGCACAAACAATGGTAAAAAGGAGAAAGAGGTTAATTTAGTGAAATGTATTACATTATTTAGATTTTCTGCACAATCAAATGCTAAAAAATAATGTTAAAAAGTCAGGTTTTTTCCAAGTCAGATTTTTTTTTTTTCTTTTTGAACTCATCAAAAACTGCACACATGAAATATTGGTGTAAGTTGAAATGATCATATAATTCTATCTTAAAGCTTCCTCTAAAAAAAGTCCATTATAGCATTGGCATGGACAATGTATTCATCAGACTGATTCAGTAAGTCAGCTTGTTGGCTTTTTTGAATGATTCATTAAAAGGACTGTCTCGAAAGAGTAATTTATTACTGAATCAGACTACATTATCTACACTGAAAAGACTTGATTTATTTTCACTTGACTGATTAAAAGGAACTGTTCTTGAGTTGGACTCCACAGGAACAAATGAGTCAAATGAATCGTCTTTTTTTTTTTTTTTTTTGCTGAATCAAAATCATACAGAGCAAACTAAAAAGATCCGGTTCATAAGAGTTATTTGTTCATTAATCACACCACATCTGTCTTGGGTATGTTTGATTATGTGTGAGCAGCTGCGGTGTAGTTTAAAAAAGCGGTGCAGGAAGCACATATCTCAGGCTTAGGATTTTAAGAATCAGTATAGTTATTTCAGGGAGATCTGATCAGTGTGGCAGATAACAAAAATTATATTCGATGAGTCTACGCCGTGAGGTCAGTGTGACCTACATTTGGCATTATGGTAATTTTTTTATTTGCCTGATTAATGTTTAGATATAAGTCACTTTGGTTTCCCAATTGGAAGTCACTTTAACTAAAAGGGTCTGCTAAATGAATATATGTGCATGTTCATCTCTTGATATATCCAGTATCATACCTAGTCTTACACTAACTGTGTGCAGCCATATTGAACTCACCAGCTTTGTTGTGCTTTGTGGGTTCAGTGCGACCCCAGCGATAGTGGAAACTGCACAGAGATTAAATTTAGATCTTTATGGAAAGCACGTTCTTGCATAAGTGTCTCCTGGGGACAGGGGTCATGGCAATAGGAATCCTTCATCAAACCTTCAGAAGCTGTAATCTTCTTCTCTTTAAATGTGCTTCTTTAACCACAACAGATGCAACGGTGGCATCAAGATCAATTTCCTCAGCAGCAGAAGTGGCAATAATATAATAGATCTCTTTTTGGTTCATGCATTTTTCACAAATCCACCGTTTCTGCTCATCAACTCTGCTCAAGTGGGTGCTGATTGGTTCAGAGAAGAACTGCTCAGACAAACGCAATTTGTGCCACTCTCTCATCGCGCTGTAGTGTGCCCCTGATGTGAACTTAATTTCTTTGAAATGCTCAATGTCTCGCTTCATTCTGATTTGCCTCTTAATCATCTTGTAGTGTACCACCTATTGTCTTATTGAGCAGAATTGTAGAAAAACAAACTTGAGGCGAGTTCATGCATCTGCAGTACATAAAGAAGTTGCACTTGTAATTTATACACTTTGTGACATACACTCTTAAAAATAATGGTTCTTTATTGGGATCTGTGGTTCTGTTTAATCCATGAAACCGTTCCATTACACACAAGGTTCTAAATAATGGAAGAAGGTTCTTTGAAGTAGTTCTTCACACTAAGGAAAAAAAAAAAGGTTCTTATAAGGGTCTTTGGGGAACCCAAAATGATTTAATTGTTAAAGTTAAAAATTCTGTCATTGTTTACTCAACCTCATGTTGTTCCAAACCATTAAGACATTAAGCTTTCTTCTGTGGAACACAAAAAGCAATGTTGAAAATGAATGTAAAATGTGACCCTGAAAATGTGATTAGCATATATTTGATAGGACATTACTATTTGTGACCCTGGACCACAAAACCAGTCTTAAGTCGCTGGGGTATATTTGTAGCAATAGCCAAAAATACATTGCATGGGTCAAAATGATCCATTTTTCTTTTTTGCCAAAAATTATTAGGACATTAAGTAAAGATCATGTTCCATGAAGATATTTTGTAAATTTCTTACCGTAAATATATCAAAACTTAATTTTTGATTAGTAATATGCATTGCTAAGAACTTCATTTGGACAACTTTAAAGACGATTTTCTCAATATTTTGATTTTTTTGCACCCTCAGATTCCAGATTTTCAAATAGTTGTATCTCAGCCAAATATTGTCCAATCAAACCATACATCAATGCAAAGATTATTTATATATATAAATAGATGTATAAATCTCAATTTTGAAAAACTGACACTTAAGGCTGGTTTTGTGGTCCAGGGTCACAAATGAATTTTCATTTGTTAGTCAAAGGAAATATTTTCCTCTGACTGTCAAATTTCATTAGTATGATGCACATATTTGAATTTGGTGCGTCACAGTCAGCGACAAGACTCACATGAATCAATATAATTTGCCATCATTGATGTCAAACCTGGGTGTGACATGTTTGGACGTGCCATATTGAGTATACATGCAAACAGAGTGAGGTTTGAGAGCTGTGGTGAAGAAAAAGATTACCACTGAATTCATTTAAATTTAAATGTAATTTCAGAAGAACTGGAATGTAGCCAATAAGAATGGACTGTGATTTTTATGGTGTTAAACATCAGATTTTGACTTCATCTTTTGAGCTTCAAGGAAAAAATGATCATACAGGTTTGGAATGATCAGTGCTAGTTATGTTCATTTACTATTATAGCTAATATTATGAATTAGCTTTTATTTTTATTTTACTTTTAGTTTTGTTTTTATTACGTTGGTTTTGTGCTTTTGTCATTTGTATTAGTTTCATTTTATAATATTTCTAAATATTTAGTTCTAAATAGTTCATTTATTTTAATTTTAGTTTTATTTCAGTTAGTAATTTTAGTATTTCAGTTTGAATCTAATTTTTTTTTCAGCTTTATTTCAGTCAATATAATACACTCTCAATAAAAGATGCTTCACAATACCATAGAAGAACCTTTTTTTGTCTAAATGGTTCCATAAAGAACCTTTAACATCTGAAGAACTTTTCAGTTTCACAAAAGGTTCTCTGTGATGAAAGAAGGTTCTTCAGATTATAAAAAGGTAAGAAAGAGATGGTTCTTTAAAGAACCTTTGACTGAATGTTTCTTTGTGGAACCAAAAATGGTTCTTCTATGGCATCGCTGTGAAGAACCTTTTAAGCACCTTTATTTTTAAGAGTGTAGTTTTAGTTAAAGATAACCACAGTTGGAAAGACATGAGAAATGATGACAATGATTTTGCAGTCAGCTTTACTGTAATTCAGAATCTTATCATAATGTCTTATAGCTGTTTGTTTGTTTGATTGCAGGTATCTTGGCATCACCCGCCCTTTGACCTACCCTGCTCGACAAAACGGCCAGCTGATGGCAAAGATGATCTTTGGTGTGTGGCTCGTGTCCGCCTCGATCACACTGCCGCCGTTCTGTGGCTGGGCGAAGAACGTTCACACGGGTGGCGTTTGTCTAATCAGCCAGGACTTCGGCTACACCATCTACTCCACCGCCGTGGCCTTCTACATCCCCATGATCGTCATGCTCTTCATGTACTACAAGATCTTCAAGGCCGCCAGAAAAAGCGGCGCCAAGCATCGTTTTACCGACTTCTCCCGTCGGGATCGTCTGGAGACCGTCGCCAGCGAGGCTCTCCGGATGCAAGGCCTAAAACCCCAACACACACCTGGCGTAGCCGAGGAGTGCGTTGCTCTTTCACGCTTGCTCAGCCGTGAGCGACAGAATATCTCCATCTTTAAGCGAGAGCAGAAAGCAGCGACGACACTGGGCGTGATAGTTGGAGTTTTTGGCATTTGTTGGCTGCCGTTTTTCATTCTATCTACAGCGAGACCATTTATATGTGGGGTCAAGTGTAGCTGCATACCAATTTGGCTGGAGAGGACGCTGCTGTGGTTTGGATATGCCAACTCGCTAATGAACCCCTTTATTTATGCTTTTTTCAACCGGGACCTGCGCTCCACATACAGAGACCTGCTCCGCTGCAGGTACCGGAACATAAACCGCCGCCTGTCGGCTGTAGGTGTGCATGAAGCACTGAGGGTTTAAAAGGATGTGGTTTGGCCTGGATTTGGTTTACACACAGTTCAGACAGGACTGAATCACTCTCAATCGAGGAAGACTTTGAAGCCGAACAATGTGCATTGCTACATCCACTTGTGGGGACAGTGTGAACAAAAGACAGAACCACAGCCTCATACTTATTCAGAACACTCATATTTCAGTTTCATTAAGATATTTGGTCAGTAGCTGTTTCATTATTTGTACAAGTATACTGTATTACACCTGATTTCAGTGGGCATTAGACCTTCTACAATATTTGGCTAAAAATTCAGCTGATTTTTGAGACATGTGAGTAAAGGCTTTGACTTTGATGAATTCATTAAAAAATAATTAAACCTACAAAAATATATTTATATATTTTATTAATGTTATATTTACTAATATATATTTTTATTTCTTTTAATGTTATGTATATACACTACTGTTAAAAAGTTTGGGGTCTGTTAATTTTTTTTTCATTTAATTGGAATGTGTCTAAAAATCTTAAAAAAAAGATATTCTTTTGGAATTTTTATTCATCAAAGAATCCTGAAAAAATAAATGCTACAGTTTCCACAAAAATATCAAAAAGCACAACTGTTTTTAACATCGATCATAAAAGTTGCAACACTGAATCAATGCTGGAATAATGGCTGCTGAAAATTCAGCTTTGCAATCATTGAAAATTTTTTTTTTTTAAATATATTAAAATATAGAACAGCTATTTTAAGTTGTAATAATATTTCACAATATTACAGTTTTTTTCTTAGTGAGCATAGGAGATGTTATTTCAAAAACATTAGAAAAATGACCAACCCTTAACTTTTAAACAGTTGTGTATATATTTTAATCTACAAGCATTGATTTATGGTCAGGACAGTGAGTTATAATTGAATTTTTTTTTTTACTTTTTACTAAAAGAGTACCTTTATATAAAGAACAGTGGCTATTGGCTGTTTTCATAACTAATGAAAACATGATTCATGTTTTGGCCTCATCTCTCAAGAATCAAATGAGAATCAATCATATATTGTAATTTCCAAATATAAATTAAATTCTGGTAAATAGGGACACGTTAAATATTCAAATGCGGCCTTTATCAACCCTATGTTCATTTGATGTTTCTGCAGCTTGCACTGAAAATAGCGATATCCTAAAATACCGTTCTATATATTAACAACACACGTGCTAATTCCGTCTATAAATGCACAGCAATTAGCTCATTTTTGCTGTCATAAAGTGATGGGATGTGATTATAGGGATGCTCCAGTCCTGGCTGTTATCGTCTCAAAGCTGTTAATGTTCTCATCATAACAGTAGATTCCACAATGTGGAATAAAAGTGTAAATCTTCACACTTCGTCTTTAGCCAGTCACTGGTTCATTTGTCTGCATTAAGCAGAGATTGTGTTGATTTCCCTCCACCTGTGAGTGTTCTGAGAAAGTATGCAGCCACCTTAAAGCAGATGTGCTGTACATATCTGGCAACCGAGTCTCCAGAGGAAGAAAAATAAGGGCTTGTGGGCAGTTGTCACTATGAGGCTTGACTGATATTGGAAATCCATAGGAACGTGTGTGTGCGTGAGCATGAATCCCTGCCTTGAGACAACAAGAGACAGGACACTCACCTTGCTTTTCCGATGACTCAGTCCATCTATTTTAAGACCTTTAAGAACACGGAAGAGCCGGCTGTCTTTGATGGAACATCTGACTCCGCGAGCCATTGTGCATATGCCGTGATCTGGCATTGTCAATTTTGTACCCTTTTTTGACCTGATGTGGCAATTGAAAAAGACTTTCAATGCCTTTAAGTGTCTCTTCAACTCACGGTAAGAAACACTGACTGGGGACTGAATTCTTGTGAAATCTTGTGTTAATGTCTCTTAACAGATAAATTATTGACTGAGCAACTCAAAGTGGTTGTTTACACACAGGAGGAGAAGTGTTCTTGATGTACAGTTCTATATGTATGTTGCCAAATCTTTGTGAGAAGCTTACAAAGTGTTTTCTGTCACAGTTTTTAACCCTGCACCAGAAACGTCGAAGTTGTTTGTGCATTTTTGTGTATTACCTTTTCCCACAAGGACTACACTAAGTGTTTTGCCAAGATTGTTGATGTCAAAGCAAAAAGGAAAATGCAGAGAGTTAAGAAATGAAATAAATTAGGTCCTGATTTGACAATTTTGGCATTTCATGAAGAAATTCTCATTCCGATCAGACAGATTCCCATCAATCAACAAATCTGTGGGTTGTACATGATCTGTTGCACTGATTTGTGGTAGACATGACAAGAATGGCTGGATGTCTAACAACCTTTGTATACCTCACATACATAAAGATGTGTTTGTGCATGGTTGCCAGAAACCAAAGGCTGTCAGTTGCTAATGTGATTTTAAAATACAATCTAAATTGATTACATATTGGAAACACTATAAAGGAAAATTTGCTGAAAACTGACTCACCCTTAGGCCATCCAAGTTGTAAATTAGTTTGTTTCTTCATCAGAACAGATTTGGCAACATTTAGCATTCCATCATTTGCTCACCACTAAAAACAAACTCATCTGGGATGGCTTGAGGGTAAGTCAATTTTCAGCAAATTTTCATTTTTGGGCGAACTATGCCTTTAAGGGTGCTTTCACACTACAGTTTTTGATGCAGACCCAAATTTATTTGACTTCAGAGTTCGGTTTGCAAATTGAAGAAACTAACAATTGGCTTCCTTTCAGTCCATTAGCTGGAATTTGAATTGGCCACAACACACAGGAAGTTAAATGGCGGGAAGAGAAATTTACAGAATTGAAATTCAACATAATGCATTCCAAGAAATGAAGTGCTCTTCCATGTTCAATCACACGTACTACAGAATAATGCATATCTAATTGCTGCATGTTTCTGAATAAATTACAGTCGGAAAGCAGCTTGCAATTGGAATAACTCTTGCTAAACATTTGTGGCAGATTCAAGCGCTATATGCCTTAATCTGTACATCTAAAAATTTGGTGTTAAAACTACAGAGAATCCATCTCTGGAGTCATTACCTAGCTACTAGTTACCTCTTGTACTCCCTGTTATTTATACTCGCACTAATGGTGTAAACACACTGTAATTAGGACAAAAAACTACAATGGAAAAAGAGACGTGTGGGCTTGTGTTCAGGGCAAACATAAAAGAACCAAATGTGAAAAAAAAATCAAATAATAGACAGAGGATCATAGTGTTAATGCAGCAGATCATACAATACAGCATACAGTGAAAGCGTTATACTGTATTCTATACAGCGCCAAGGACGTACAATTCAATAGCTCTGAATAGAACAACACTGAGCAGAATATGGAGAAGGACAAAACATGATTGATGTACAGCAGCCTAAGACATGCCATTTTCAGGTAAAGTGCTGGTACTTAGGGTTATATTAGCCATGTGCAGTTGCCTGGAAATAAATGGTTTTGAACCCGACGACCGGTGTTTAGATGCTGCGGTACAGCCACGGCGGATCAAGAGAATAGTTTGTGAGGAGGGATCCTTTTTTCAGACTGCAACAACACCATCATCTGTGTAGTGCCAGAACTTTACACATTACAAGTATGTAATCAGATTACTTTTTAACGCATTACTTTTTAATTTACAAGAAAATATCTGAGTTACTTTTTCAAAAAAGTAATGCCAGTTACTCATGTATTGACTGACAAGTCTCCTGTCCCCATGTCCGAGAAATCGGAAGTACAGAGGCGTTGTGTGCGCTGTGTGAACATGATGTTATGTAGTTCTAGACTAAATGTGAATGTGCATTAATTCATCTCACTTGCAAAAAAACAAAACAAAAAAAAAAACAGAATTAGTATTCATCAAAATGAATTAAAACAGTGAAATGCAAATTCAAAATGTGATGCAAACCTGCAATAATTATATATGTTAAATAGCACAAATGTATCTAATTCCATTATTTTTAAGCAATGTCTTTGCTGCTGACCTTTGATGATCCAGTTCCAGTATACTAATAAGCAAAATGACTTTAGATAAACTAACAATTGTGCTTCATTGTTTTTTAATTGCTGAAGAGTGTTGAACCTTCTTCTCCTGCATTCTACTGTACAGACGTGAATTTACTTTTCCTTCAGCCTAAGGAAGGTTTATTCATTACAATTTTTGGTGTGAAAGGGGATTTACATTTGCTATAAATAGAACTTCTTATATTATAAACAAACCAGCAAGCCCTGCTCATATTTAAAAAGAATGCGAAAGTAATGCAAAAGTAACCTAATGCATTACTTTCCATAAAAAGTAACTAAGTATCGTAATTAGTTACTTTTCTAGGGAGTAACGCAATATTGTAATGCATTACTTTTAAAAGTAACTTTCCCCAACACTGGTGATTTAGAAAAAAACTATCATGGTAATACTATGGATTTCACGTGGGGTCCTAAACTCTGTGAAAATGCTTGTACTTTGCATTTTTCCTAACTTAATAAATTAGAGCATATATGTATAAGATATATACGTAACATGTACACTACTGGTCAAAATTTTGGAATTAGTCATTTTTTTATTCATCAAAGAAACCTAAACAACAACAACAAAATGATCACATTTCTACATTTCCATATTAGAATTGTTTCTGAAGGATCATATGACACTGAGGCCTGGAATAATGGCAACTGATAATTCAGCTTTACCATCACAGGGATACATTACATTTGAAAATATAATAAAATTGAAACCAGAATATTTCACAATATTAGAGTCTTTACTGTATTTTTGATCAAATAAAAACCCTTGTTGAGCATAAGACCCGTTTTAAAAAGTGTAATATATAATATAAATAAATGTATAACTTTATGTTATGATATTAATTTTGTATCATGATATTATCAGCATAAATTCTTTTACACAATTTATTTGAAATTGTTCAGATGCTTGGACCCCACTAGAAGTTTCATAGTATTACCATCAGATAGAATCACTTTACCATTTATATTGTCATTGCACCAGCATTTTATATCAGACACATTATTTGTGAAATTTCAAAATCATTATTATTACAGTTGCTGAAGTGGTTGTTTCTGTGCAGAAAAGAGGTGAGCAGTGAGTATATTCATGGATCAGGGTGGAGTCTTGTAAACTTTCATGTTTTTCTTCACTCTTAAAAATAAAGGTTGCAAAACCTGTGGTCATTATTAGAAGCTTTTGCGCAACGAAATTGTTTCATGGAGGTTCTTCACGGAACTATCAATGCCAATAAAGAACCTTTATATTTAAGAGTGTTTAGATCTTCAGAACTTTCTCAAAAGCCTTATGTTTATTGTTTTCTAGAAAGGAATATGTGGCTACCATATCCATTCCAGTTTAAGAGATCTGATTTCTTGGTCCATTTGGGCGAAGGAACTTTAGCCCACATGTTTACTATGCAGTAATGTATGTCCCTCAATACAAGACAATTTTTCAAACAGGAACATTTTCCAAACAGTGCATTAGTGAGTTAGTTAGTTATTAAAGTATCCTAGGGAGTATGGATGTAACGATTCACTCACGATGCAATATATATTTTTTTAAACAAAATGTGATTTAAAGGGGTCATATAATGCCATTTTTGTACAAGTTAATATGATTCTTTAGGGTCTAAATGAAAAGTTTGTAATATACTTTAATTAAAAATTCTCATTAGTATTGTAAGAAAACACTAATTTTACATGGTCAAAAACAGCTCTCTGTTCAGCACTCTATTTCAGTGCATGTGCCTTTAAATGATCGTGAGCTCTGCTCACCCCGCCCCTCTGCTCTGTGGGGCGTGACACAACACACGTGGAGTGTTGCCTTGACAACAGTTGAGGGTATCTTTTGGCGGAAGAATGGCAGCGGGAGTTTCTGAGGACACTGTGCAACCATATCAATTTGAACAGGAGTCAAAAAAAAAAAAATTTTTTTTTGAACCAGAGTCTGGCACGGAACAAGATGATGGCCCCGAAGAAGTTCGACAATTAAGGCTCGAACAGGACGTTTCTGAATGGTTGGTTAACGTAATGTCACTTTGATCTATCTTTGTATGTACTGGCACATAATATTACTTATTAATCAGTAACAGACACCGTTATAAACCATCTACAAAAGTAAGCTTAATGTACTGTTACCACGTTAACTTTACCACAGCGTACACAGTTTATAATAACACAATAACCATAACGCGTTGTTCATTACAAACGTGGGATTATGAATTATATTGAGAACGTCGTACATAGAAAACATGCCGTAATGTACACTTGATTTCATGTAATGAAAGTTAGTGTAAACTTTAGCCACATTCATAGTGAAACATGCAAGCGATTAGCAAAGATTAATATAAAGGTTAATAAAACGTTATACTCACTTCTTCTGGAGGTGCAGCAGGAACACGAATTTGGTACCGATCCTTTTTTCAGGAGCAGCTTCTTGGCAAAACTATCTTTAAACTGACCCTCGTTTATAAAGCAGTCTGGTGAGAAATGATTGGCGCAAACATGAAAGAATTGAGGTTGATCTGGGGGACTATTCCCTTCCAAAACAAAACTCAGCTACTGCGTCATCAGCGGTTCTGATTTAGGAACATCAAAAGGACTGCTGTGCTCGTTATTACACCCAAGAACAGAACACCACGATCGCTTAGACGCCATTCTGCTCCAGCGTATCAACAATGGCGGACTATGATGACAGCTCGCTCAGGGCGGGTCTGTGTTGAAACGCTCCTGTCAATCAACAATCGTGGGAGGGGCCTCCGATCTTGTGACGTCACAAGACGAACAGCTCGATTTGAGACAGGGGAAAACATATTAGGAGATTAAAAAATAAACACTGGATGGATTTTTATCATTATAGGATGGTTGTGTACAGGCACTGCCAACACACATTTCAGTGCAATCAACTTGTAAAAGTGGATATAGCATTATATGACCCCTTTAAGACGAATAATAAATGAAAAGGTGTCCTTTTATTATTGCTTGGACAAAATTCTGCACATTTCTTTGTGAAACTGAAATATCTCAAATAACAAAACTAAACTGTTTTTTTTAAATGAAATTAATAATACAAATAAAAAAAAATCTCTTCATAGAAACAAACTAATGTATTTTAATCATGATCCAAAGAAAGATGCTGCGTACATGCAGCATGAGCAGTTTTTAATCTAAATTAAATTGTATAATTTTGAAATCTGAAGCAAAAACAGAATGGTCTGACTTTTGTTTTGAGAAACTTAACTACATAAAACATATCTGCACAAAACAGAAACAGCAGACGGGCTGAATGAAAATGCAAATTCACTCTCTGACAGCAGGTGGCGCTTATGGAACATCTGCAAACAATTTTTTGGTTACTGCTGTAAACAAAGCAGCGCTGCGCTTATAAACAAGAAAATTGCATTAAAATGGCATATTAAAGTATGCATTATGCAGAGGCAAGATAAAAAAAGAAAATCCCATTAAACTTTTCTAAAGACAGTCAGTTTCCCTCAGAGATACATTCATACACAACCCCAAATGTATCACGATTCGTTTCACATGTCAACCGATTTGAATCGCCACATATTTGTATTGATTTAAAGCTCTGGGTGCATTGTTACATCCATAGTAAGGAGGTCTTTATCCTTGCCGAACCCTATATGTGTTTGAGTCCATTCAGGAATACGAAATATTTCGGCTCAGTAAGGTCATTTAACAAATGAAAAGAATCCTCCACAAAGAATATGTTCTCTTAATCACTTGCCTGTGTTTGACATGACACGTAATCGTAGCTGTCTGGTAATTGTGTTCAGATCCGGAAGAGCTGCGTTTGAAGACAGCTTAAGCATGTCATGCACATCTCAGCGCTCAAACACAATATAGAAAGCCAGCCAGATGCTGCCAAACCTGAGATCTGAAGGCAGAAAGTGTTTAGGGAATCCATAAATGTGATGCTAAAAGTTTCTCGAACTGATGTGACAGGATGAGGCAACGTCTGTGAAAACAGGTGTCAGCTTTTGTAAGCGTTCGGCATCATCAGTGCTTTTTTGAAGCATCCTGTAAACTATGCCACATATTCAGAAAGAAAGATACAGCAGAAATTTTCCTCGTTTGCTAAGAGCTTTGGGTTTTTTCCCCAGCATAACGTTCTGCGTAACTGCAGTGCAGTTTTACATCTGTTAGCTATAACTGCTAGTAATAAATCTATCTTGCTTGTAATTAGTGTTTCATCAAACAAACCAAACCATAACCCTATAAACTGACCTGGGGAAACACACTTGCGGCATGAAGTACTTCCTGTTAACTTACGTTAACAGGATGTGGGCGAAGTTGAGGATTTTTTTTTTATTTGGCTTTGTACAGTCATGTTATGTTATATAATGTGTCATATTTGATCACCTGAAATGTGCTTTCTCTACCTCAATGACATATTTCTATATGGAATTATAAAATTGTGAACAAGTTTACGAGCTGTGAGCATTTTTTCTGTTATGTCTGCGTGTCACCAGCTTGGTAAACATGACAGCGTGCGTTTTTATTGCTTCTCAGTCGTAAGACACACTGTGTACACACTCATTCACTCACACCCTCAGGTCCGAGCCGTGAACTATCGCCATCATAAAACCATTGAGAAACAAACATCTCAATTGTTCCGGATGGCATAAACGCTCAAAAAAAGCGAGACGCATGCTCTCTCAGTGGATTGCGCCGGCTGAATGACCTCCTGAAAGAGATTCCAAAATAAACATCACATTCGGTTAATAATTCATGAGTTGAGAGGTTTTAAGTCTAATAACAAAGCTGGGAGGAATAGAGAGCTTTTGGGAGCCTGGAAAAAATCTCAGGCTCTTAGAAACGCAGAATGAGGACTGTGACCCAAAAAGGCCTTTTATTCTTCTCCCAGCTTGCAGGGAAATATTTTATTCAGAGGTTGTGTGGCAGATGTGCTCCGATACAGAAGTTCTGATGGGCACTTAGACAAGGAGCTGCAGCTGATGTATACTGGGAGAAAAGCAATCAGAAAGACAATGCATGTTTGTGTTGAGCTCGGCACACTCCTGCTGCTCTGTTATTAGAGATTAGGTGTTATTAGAGGGGCTTGCCATCACTACTGTTACACCTTATACTTATGCTGATGGATTTGAACAAACTCCTAACCCCAAGTATTTAACTTCTGGATTGCGGTACAGAGATGAATGATAGCTCAAATGGTGTGGTTTGTGAGGAGGTTTGCTATTGCTTTTCTAAGTGATTTGATTTTTGGCTAGGCTAAAAAAAATCATCTGAAGGAAGAACCTGAGCTGTGTTAGCGATAGGAATATCAAAGAGACTTGAGGGTGAGCGCCTTTGACTTACAAACCACAGAGCAACAGACTAGGAACCACTCAGAAAACCATAGCATCATGGTAAGTGGTGAGCACAAACAGAATGAAATGGTATGAGCACATGCAAAAAAAAAAAAAGTTTAGAGCAGGTACATGACCCGCAGTGCTCTCAAACTCTAAGATAGACAACATCTAGATAAACAACATTTCAACCCTTGACAAGATGTCTCCGATTAAGCGATTGAAGTGTTTAGTTGTTGGATGTAATAATGAATATAGCAGTCGTCATTTACTCCTGACATCTGAGCCGCTGAAGACGCAGAGGATTAACGTTACTTTCGCTTTGAAGTGAATGTGCCGATCCCCGATCTACATAAATACGTCTATGTTCGCGCGAATTATTCGTGATCCAGCTTCATCTACAGAAGAAGTGAGTATAAGGGTTTTTATGAATCTTTGCAAATCGCCTTTCCTAATAATGTGCTAGTTAGCCAGTTTCGCAGCTGAAGTTTTGTAGTATGCGCCATAGATATATATATATATACCTAGATGCCTCATTATCGACTGTTTCTATGGGCTGCGATACGTAAGCCCTCCGCCATTTTTGGAACGGTCTGCGAAATTTTGAGTGCATTGACTGTGTGCGTCTACAACAGCAAGTTATACGCTTGTATATTCATTGATTATTATGGTGAATGCGAGATGGCTGACGCGTCAACGTATCTGGAGCAGTCGAATAGGGATCTACACATATCTATGTTCTGCTCGTCACTCCACGGAAGAGAGGGGCGGAGTCAGCAGAGCTCACTAGGATTTAAAGAAACATAGACTAGAACAGTGTGCTGAAGACAGAGCTGATTTTGACAGGGTAAAGAAGGTGTTTTTTACACTACCATTGAGAAATTCTAACCACAGTATGTTACAGACCTTTCATTAAGACCCTAAAGAATCATATCAACTTGTGTAAAATGGGCTTCCGATGACCGCTTTAAATACAAATATCTAAGTAGGTGTGGACAACAAACAAGACAGCAATTAACAAATAAAGACATACAGGACTAAAAAAAAAAAAAAAAAAAAAAAAAATTCAAATATAAATCCAAATGACGTCATTTGTATGATTCGTAAACATAATTTGGGCCCATGTGGTTTGGCCTATACAGGAAAAACACAACAAAATTGAAAAACGTGGACAGCCGAACATAGAAGCAATAGATGTTTGGGTGATCAAAAGAAACCCATTGTCCTCCATTGTAATCTTGTGAACATAATTTATCCTTTTTGTGATTGATATATTGATATTGAACAAGAAAGTGAAAAACTGCTTTTACAAAGAGAGGCTTTACACTTATCTATGTGTTACATATATAGATTTCGATTTGAAAACTTTTGTGATTATTTGGTATTGTTTTGTATAATGTGTCTGTGTGTTTATTGTTTGTTTTATTCTTATACTGGGGAAATGTGTTTTGTGCAGGCAAACACTGCTCACATTTTCTTTAGAAAATGTGCAACATCGTCTGTATTTTGTATTTCATTCTATATGAGTAAATGTTTACTTGCACTTTAGAATTCTTTATCTATCTTATATATATATATATATATATATATATCTTATAAAGAATTCATGCCAGTCCATTTATTCATGCCAGCTCGACTTCATCGAGCATGTTTCCACGCTAATCAGGTTACAATTGGCCTCGTCGTTGCCTGTTTCCTCCAAAACACAGAAGTAAATAAGTGAAGTACAACATGCATTTAATACTTGAAATAATAAGTATTTGATTATGCATTGTATACTTGGTCAAACAGATTAAGACTGTAGCGCATGTATTGATTCCCAACCAGCAGGTTCCAAGGGATACCTGGAAATGGTTCGATTTTACTTTAGTGTTTCTAGTGTAAAAAAAAAAATGATTTGGATGGATTTTCTTCATCAATACATTTCCTTGTGGGTCTTTCTTGAGAACATTTCTCTAATTGCCCTCCATAAATGTTAAAAAATTAAATGGAGAACCTGCCTGGTGGGTATTTATCATAGTATTGATTTTTTTTAAAGCTTAAAAGTAATGACCACTTAAAAGTAATGACAATAATAATGACATTCAGCACAATAAAGGAAGCCTGATGATACCCCCCCCCCAAAAATACAAATAATACAATATATTAATAAACGTAATAAACTATTGTATTTTCTTCATATATCACTCATTTTCTACAGTTTATTCTTCAATTGCAATGTTGAAAAAACCTACAGAAAATAAGAATTACATAAACAAGGAGTGCTGCATGACATTACTGAACTATAAAAAGAGCTTAAAGAGCTGTTGCAGGTGAATCCGTTAAACTCCTGAAGCATGCTTTTGCATGATGCAGAGCTTTAGGTTAAAGTATTCCAGCCTTTAATGCATGCACTCAAATATATAGAGCAATGGGCAAGAGATAAAATGTGTAAAAGCGCAGTTTTCTTTGACCCACTTAAGTAGTGTCACCTTTAAATGACAGGGCAGTCTTGAGTGTGTGATGGGTGCTTATAATGAGAAATGGAGAGAAGCAGAGGACACACACACACACACACACACACAAACACACTGCCTGGAGGAGAGCTGAAGAGGGTCACAGCAGGACAGGAATTCAGTGTATATACTGGTGTTTAAAGATGAAAGTGGAAAAGTGCATAAGAGGGTGACTTCTCTTTTTACCATATCTAAACTCCCAGTTTGTTTAGAGTCAGCATGCAGATTCACATATATATTATGCATTTTGTAGACATTAAAACCACAAGATACAAATTATTCCTTATTCGCAATGTTGAAATAACCTACATAAAATAAGAATATTATAAACAAGGAGTGTTGCAAATATCTAATGTGTACTAATGTTACTGAAAACAAAGCGTAAAGATTTAACAATAATTATAATTATGAAAACATAAAAAAGCTATATAATTATAAAATAAAAAAGATAAAATTACATAAATATGAAATAAAAAATGAACATGCTCTTTAATCTGTTATGTAAATTCTATAAGGACTCATTGTTGTAAACATGATTTTAAATCACAGAATAAATACATTGGTTAATTTTAACTTGCAATTCATTTGATTAATTAATTGACATATTTAATTACATTAAAATTATTAATCCATTGGCAGCCCTGGTGATGAAATGAATTTCACATAATATAAGCGGATATAAGCAATGTTGATTAAATATGAAACATGATTAAATACAGAAGGCTGGCAGCCAGTTATGAAGTTGCAACACTGTTTTACATTTAAATCCTGTAATACACTGTTAAAAAAAAAAAAGTTTTCAGTTTTTCAACTTCAAAATTTCACAATTCATTGTTACTTGCTGTTTCTTTCTAATTACTTGTTAGAAATTCTAAGTGAAAACTGTTTGTACACCATTTTTTTCAGTGCAGGCCTTATAAAGAAATGTTATTTTAGAATATAAACCAATTCAATTTAGTGAAACCAAATAAACACACTACTGTTAAACAAGAGGATGCACACACACACACACACACACACACACACACACACACACACATGCAGCACTGACAACTCGCTGTCAGAGATCTCTCGTGGCCCATTGATCGTCATGTGACCTGCGGGCTGTGTCTGCCCACATGAGTCTCCCAGCACATGTGTGTGTGCTGAAGCACAGAAACATCCACGCGCTTGTTTACTGAAAAGGAACACTACACATTACACTTTCATATCTGGGTCGATGGCGCTGTCATTTCAGGACAGGGTCATTTATAGTGCAGTTATGAAAGAGTTTACACACAAAACCTATTTTAATTAAGGAACATCTGGTACATTTTCTTTTGGGAGGCAATCACTAGAATGTTCTGAGTTCAGTATAACTGATGCTAAATTAACAATGTCACAGAAAATAATTCCGACTAACTGCTTAGTTTGTACAAAACAGCAGTAACTCACATACAACAGAAGCCTATGGGATGATTGTACAGCTCTGGAATGAATGTTAAAGTTATAAAATTATCACACTGTTTCAAAGTACAGGTTTAACACTAGTCACTGCACTTGTTAGAATGAGAAACTGTTGCCTACCTTGTCTACCCAAAGTTACAATCTTTCAGCTCATAGGTTATGTCTATATACCCAATAATATATATACCCAATAGGTTATGTCTATATACCCAATAACTTTCTTTGACTTCTTTGACAACCTGGACTCTTAATAATAAAGGTCTTTTTCATTGGGATTTATGGTTAAATTGAAGAACCCTTAACATGGACCTTTAACAAAGGGTCTTTATAGTGGTAAAATGATTCTTCTTAAAATATTCTTCACACTAAGAAAATGGTTATTTTAAAAATTTTGGTTCTTTTAAGAAAAGTTTTTTTGGGAATTAAAAATAGTTCTTCTATATGCATAGCTGTGAAAACAACAACAACAACAAAAAAACATTTTGGAACCTTCATTTTTGGGGTGTGGGAGAATATCACAAATTAAATCATATTTTGCTGACAGAAAATATAACTTATTATATTATTATATTTTTTTACTCCTTTTTTTTTTTACTACTTCTTTGCGATAATTTAACCCCCAAATTCTCACTACTGTAAAATGACTTGTATGACTTGTCACTTATTACTACATTACAGTAAAAAATTCCTGCAAAATATTATTAATAATAAATTAATATTAAAATTTAAAATATTTAATTAAAATTAAATCAAAATTAAATTAGTAGCACATCAAACACTACCATGATTTTTAAATACTATATATTTATATTTTTCTTGCTACAATAATCAGAATGAGACTCTGTATTATAATAATGAGAATCATTATTAATGAAAAAAGAGAATTAATGAGGGAAAAAAGAGAAAGACAGTATCAAGCCTTTTAATAAAGAAAATTTTGGGGTGAGTTTAAAGAGCTTAAATGTCCTGTAAAAAATAAAATAAAATAAATTAAATTAAATAAATAAATAAACATTTGCCACTGTGTAAATAATACTTTTTTTTATTAATAACAATACTAACAATAAAATAACTTTTTTTTTTTTTTTTTTTTACAAAACAGTTCATGCAAGTGCTTTAATAAAAACACAAACTTGCCTGCACATTTGTGATTAAACAATGTGGTGCACCTGCCCCATAGATTTTCACTTTAATTGCATTACTTTTTTAACTTTACAAATTAAGGAACAGGTCACAGGTAATCAACAGCATGCCACGGCTAGTAACAGTGCTTCACTTCTATTGACCCTGGAATATTTATCTCAGCTCTAAAGCGATTTTCATTACACTACATTATGATACATTGCGGCATCAGGCTTCTTGTTCAATCTCGTCGAATGAACACAAAATTGATACAAATATGTGAGCTACATGACATGTGTAGCGATTCTAATAGCTCATGAACAATTTGATGACAAAGTGTCATGAAACTGATATATATACATGACTATATAATGTAAATGTCCATATAAATATTCATGGCCAAAAGATTTATGATCATCCTGTTTGTATAGACATATTTAAAATGTTGACTGCAGTCGATAAACATAAATAAATCTCCCCACGTAATGTTTTACCAGCCATTTTCTAATTGCAAGCATCCTACTCAGTCATAGGCAGCATCGTTTCTATAAATATAACTGCTGATTAGTATGGAATAATCCCATTTTCTCACTACGACCTAAAATGTCAAGGTCCTCCCACCAGCACTTGTTTTGGCAAAAAAACACTGGAGACTGATATTGACGCCGCTGGTGAGTCACAAGCTAAGTGCTACTAAATTCCAGCAATTTGGAGTCGATCACGGCCACTGACGTGATTCAGGTCACGTTTGTGCAAAATCAATTCATATTCACTTGGTGCTATTTATAGGAGCTGCATTTTTGTACGCATTTGTGGTGGATATCAAATTCACGACAAACCTTAAAAAGTATGTGGTATCAAGCAATAATACTCTGATATACAGTATATACACATACCACAGTACTAAATGATTAAAACATATTCATGTATTTACACAGATATTTACACTACATTCATAAATGTTTAAGAAATTAAAACTTTAAATTGATCAAAAATCAAATAAATGCTGTTTATTTTTTACTTTACATTCTTTAAAAAAAATCCAGAAATGAATATTAATATTAAAGGGGTCATATGATGACCCCTTAAAGGACCCGCTAAAAAGAACATTATTTTGTGTATTTGCTGTAATGCAATGTATTTATGTGGTTTAAAGTTCAAAAAACACATTATTTTCCACATGCTGTACATTATTGTTGCTCCTCTATGCTCCACCTTTCTGAAACGCGTCGATTTTTACAAAGCTCATTGTTCTCAGAAGCGAGGCCTGCTCTGATTGGCCAGTTATCCAGTGCATTGTGATTGGCCGAATACCTCAAGCGTGAGACGGAAATGTTACGCCCCTCACCGTATTGTGATGGCGTTTCACGGCGTGAGGACACAAAAACAATAAAACCCATTACAAACGAGACATTTGTTGCATCCAGTGGGGACATAATTACTGATTATAATGACTTATACTGTCTTTTTACGCGCCACGTAAACATTACCATGTCTGCATTTGTGATCGGAGAAACGACAAACAACAAGCACTACTTCACACAGCTCAAAACTTGCATTTGAATCGTCAGTGGCAGAAACATACTTACAGGCTGTGAGTCAGAAGCGTCAGACTGTCCTTGCAAAGTTGGAATTGCCCCACTTTATAGAAACAGCCTTTGTGCGAGCCAGCATTGTAGGCTATCGTTACTCTTTCAGGTTCAGGAAATAGTCCTCCGTAAAATGCGCTGCACACACTCTAATATTTGGGTTGAACTGTTCTGGAACAGTGTTGTAAATACAACTTAACCACTGATTTCTAGTTGTGTCCTCTTTTGGAAGCCCAAACAAAGTAGTTTCGCTTTCACAATGAAACAGCGTCTCCAGGACATGGCGCCGGCGTATATTTTATTTTATAAAGAATATCTCTTTGGTTTTGAGACTTTAGTCTTTGCAACTTCAGGGATTCTTGAGCAGAAACAGCTATGCACAAACAGCTTGTAACACTCCAAAGAGAAAGGAAAACTTGAAATTGCATCATATGACCCCTTTAACAAATTGCTATGATGGTTTCCACAAAAATGCCAAGCAACTGTTTCAGCTTCGGCAATAATACAAAATATTTCTTGAGCGGCAAATCAGCATATTAGAATGATTTCTGAAGGATCATGTGACACTGAAGACTGGAGTAATGATGCTGAAATTTCAGCATTGCATCAGGAACCAATTAAAGAAAACAGTCATTTTAATTTGTAATAATATTTCATAATATTAATGTTTTTACTGTATTTGTGATCAAATAAATGCAGCCCTGGTGAACATAAGAGACTTAAAAAAAAAAAAACATTTAAAAATCTGTTATCATAAGGTGCTCCTGGCTTAGATCATGAATATTAATAAGGTTATTCTCAAATATTGATATTTTATTGTTTTGTTTGACAATTAGTCTGTGTAATATAGATGCATGTCCATTCACTCCATTTCCAGTTCATTTCCATAATGCAAATCATTTCTCGTGCAATTAATTCATGCAAATAAACTTCTCAAGAACATTTAAAGCTGGTCAATAGCGCACAGATTAGCTATTTTTTCTCATTCCACAGTGATAGGAGGGAGCAGTCATTGCCATCGACCATTTGAATATGAGTGGTTTCACTTCAAATCCCCCTAAAATACATTTTGGTTTCAATGAATCAAAAACTGCCTCTGTTTGCTAGCAGATGTATATCAGCACCAGGATCACAGTTGTATTTGGTTTAGTAATTTCACTGAAACAGAGAGCGAGTTCAGAAGCAATAGAGAAGTGGAGCGCGTCTGACAGAGCCGTCTGCATGAGAGAGCATCGTTACCATCGTCCTCCATCAACAACGACAGCCACAGCGACTACTCCACAAAACAACACAAATAACACATTCAGAAGCAAATGAAAACTCTGCTCAAGAATCACAGATGCTTCCTCTGTATTATTTACACCCTGTATAGAGACAAAAGCTATTTTAAATTCATGAAAGCCTCCATTGTAACAAAAAGTGTGTTTAGTTTTATCTTTTTCGCATCAGTTTTATGAGCAGGATGGATCCAGCTCCTCTCATTCCTCTGCATGTGTGTGTGTGAGGTATTCCAGATGGTGAGTTTTTTACTGGAGCAGGAAACACATCCATGCGACTTTAAAGCATAAATGCACCTACGGGCATAAATGACATCAGCCGCCTGTGACATTAAGATAAGTGTGAGAAATATTTCGCAGCTTATGGTGGAAGAAAAACAACAGCTACAAAGCGCTGTACAGCAGAACATATCATTTAAACGTCCACGGGATCAATGTGTTTTTAAAGGCCTTTACATTCTGACATATCTGCTAGCGTTATACGTCATCGCTTGCGTTTGCTGCTCGTCAAACAATGGCATGACATGAACCAAAAACAGACCAAATAACAGCATCACATGTAAGGGTGTAATTTCAGTTCTTATATGTACCACGTAAGAAAACTGTTAAATCAGGTTTCAAATTAAACCCAAAGACACATTCCTGTGGGTGAAATGAAAAATATATATATTAATCTTCAATGTGATTTTCTGAAAGCCATGCTTCACTCTCACTTATATACATTCCCAGAATGCAATGCATGAAGCCACGACTTGCCATTGTAACTTTAAAAAATGAATGATGTTCTCTCTGGTGTGACTAAGGTGCTGGCCTACATAGCACATCATCAGCACCACTCGCATGTATATCTCGTATCTTTGTATAATAAAGGGCACAAAACACAAAACTGATCAGTTATATTGGCGTCGATAATTTAAATATATAGTACTTTATATACCAAGCATGGGGTCCAAAAGTTAGATGATATTGATGATAATGCTTTTTGTCTTTTTTTTTCTAATTGAATCTATTATGTTTTCTTTTTAAAATACTACAAAAAAATTGTGAAAAATAAACATTCTAATAAAATTAAATACAAGATATAATCAAATTATAAAAATATGAATTTATATAAAGCCTGTAAATTAATTTAATAGATTATTAAATATAAAATTATTATATATATATATATATATATATATATATAACAATAATTATATAAAACAATTATGTGTATTATTATTATGAAAGTATAGAATCTCTCGTCATTGTTTATTTTCTCAAAATTCTTTTTATTATTATTTTCTTATTAAATTTCTATCTATCTATCTATCTATAGTAGATATAATATAAACACACACACACCTACTGTATGATTATTTTACAATATATATGTATTCACAATACATAAAATAAGAATAAAAGAATACACAAAAATACAATCAACAGAAATAAAAATAAAACAGTAATGATGAGGAATCCTCACTTTTTCAGATGTTATAAATGTGACCATGGACCACAAAACCAGTGTTAAGTGTCAGTTTTTCAAATTTGAGATTTATACATCATCTAAAAGCTGAATAAATAAGCTTTCCATTGATGTATGGTTTGTTAGGATAGGACAATATTTGGCCGAAATACAACTATTTGAAAATCTGTAATCTGAGGGTGCAAAAAATTGAAATATTGAGAAAATTTCCTTTAAAGTTGTCCAAATGAAGTTCTTAGCAATGCATATTACTAATCAAAAATGAAGTTTTGATATATTTACGGTAAGAAATTTACAAAATATCTTCATGGAACATGATCTTTACTTAATATCCTAATGATTTTTGGCATAAAAGAAAAATCGATAATTTTGACCCATACAGTGTATTTTTGGCTATTGCTACAAATATACCCCAGCGACTTAAGACTGCTTTTGTGCTCCAGGGTCACAAATGACAAAATAGCTATGACAAAGGTGACAATGGCTGCTACTTCAGCCACATAAATCGAGACATTTCTATTCCATCTGTCTGGAGAAACACCCAATCCACTCCCAAGGACTGAGATAAAGGTCTTCCAGAAGAAGATAATGTACAGTATCGCACGCACTTAACACAGTAGGTAGCGCTGAAGTAGGAGTGTGACTGTGAATGTGATTTGCTGCAGTTGATGAAGTGCGCTGGCACAGTCGCTGGGAGTAGGACGTTCAGTGTCAGAAGCCTTCAGGGACGCAGTCACTCCGGGCTGCACTGATGTCAGGGTGCATTGGTTCACATCTCTAAAGGAAACCGGACACAGGTCTGACTACCCTGACGCCGGGGCCAGCCTCCTCATCTCTGTGGATCGGACGAGAGGTCACACACTGAGTAAATGAATGTGTAAACATCGCATGCACTATTTATTTTGTATATACAGCAGGCCCAAAAAGTATGTGGACACTGAGGTCACACTTAAAAATGCATGAACAAAACTGCATTAGTAGCATCTACAAACATGATGAACCCGAACATGGATTTATTGGAAAATGATGCACATGTAAAAAGAGTCCAGATATGAAGCATTTCATAAAGGTTTCATTATTTAAAAATTGATAAAAAAAAAAATAAAAAAAAATGCCGTGACATTCAGAGGTTTGTAAATGTTATCAGTGTCCAGATATTATTTTATCATTTGTGACCCTGGAGCACAAAAGCAGTCTGAAGTCGCTGGGGTATATTTGAAGCAATAGCCAAAAATACACTGTATGGGTCAAAATTATTGATTTTTTTTTATGCCAAAAATCATTAGGATATTAAATAAAGATCATGTTCCATGAAGATATTTTGTAAATTTCCTACTGTAAATATATCAAAACTTAATTTTTGATTAGTAATATGCATTGCTAAGAACTTCATTTGGACAACTTTAAAGGCGATTTTCTCAATATTTTGATTTTTTTGCACCCTCAGATTCCAGATTTTCAAATAGTTGTATCTCGGTCAAATATTGTCCTATCCTAACAAACCATACATCAATTTATGAAATTTAGAAAATTTATGACATAATATAATATAATATAATATAATATTTATAATTATATAATGATTCAATATTTTATTAAATGCAATGACATTCAAAGGTTTGTAAATGTTATAGTGTCTATTATTTTATATTATTTAAAAATGCCAGTTGGTATAATGTTTTGTTATAAAATGCCATGACATTCAGAGGTTTGTAAATGTTAATAGAGTCTAGATATTATTTTATCATTTGAGAAATATTTTATCAGTTAAAAATGATATAAAAAATTAATTGATATTTTTTGTGAAATGTTTTGCTTCAAAAGTGTGCTTGTGCTACCTTATAATATAATATAATATAATATAATATTAATATAATATATAATGTAATATAATAAAACAAATGTCACTTGGTTCAATATTTTATTAAATGCAATGACATTCAAAGGTTTGTAAATGTTATAGTGTCTATTGTTTTATTATTTAAAAATGATATAAAAATTTATTTATTTAAATGTTTTACTTGAGAAGTGTGATATTTTATAATGTATCTATGTATATGTATATAATGTATATATCTTAGAATATATTATAATGTAATGTAAAAAATATTTTAGCAATGCCACGTTTTGTTCAATGTTTTATTATAAAATACATTTAGTTTCAGAGCTTTTTAAGTGAGGTTTCATTCTCACAGATCCTCATTAAAAAAATAAATAAAAGGTTGCTTTACTATCTATACGGGAAAAACTGTTGTCATGCTGTAAAGCTTTAAAGCTGCTACTACTGCATCACATGGGGATCATCTAATTGCTATTCAATCTGAGCTAATCATAATTACACTTGAAATGATGTGCTATACTTGTCAAATCAATGCAATTCACTGAAGCAGTGAGTAAAGCTGTCAAGATCTGCAATTGAAGTGAATGTTCACACCACATGTTCACATCTGTGCGTATACGGCTGTTTTTTTTAGCGTGTGATTGACACTGGTGAGAGAAGAGTGAGCTTGAGAGGAAGCGGCAGGGCTCCACTATTTCATCTTTTGAGAACTTTCAAAGGTGATATTCGCTGTGGCATTTCTGCGTGGCTGGCTTTAACATCCTTGTGGTTTTGAGAGCTAAGTGTCAGACGCTGTAGGCAGGTCATTCTCAACATCACATGCTGACCTTCAAGAAATGTACACATCAGAGGAAGTGACAACTTCTGAAGAATGCAAAAACATTTCACCTGGCCCCTGCTGTCTACATGTGCACTTCAAAAATCTGATCTTGCCTCAGAAATGAACCGTGTATAAAACGAGGTGAAGAAGAGTCTAAGACCATCACAGAGGTCATTAGCATCAATTATACTGCTTCTGTGATGAAGTGGAGAATGTTCAGGCATTATGACAAGAATGTGCTGATTAGCATATATTTGATAGTACATTACTATTTGTGACCCTGGAGCACAAAACCAGTCTTAAGTCGCTGGGGTATATTTGTAGCAATAGCCAAAAATACATTAAATGGATCAAATTTATCGATTTTTCTTTTATGCCAAAAATCATTAGGATATTAAGTAAAGATCATGTTCCATGAATATATTTTGTAAATTTCCTACCGTAAATATATCAAAACTTCATTTTTGATTAGTAATATGCACTGTAAGAACTTCATTTGGACAACTTTAAAGGTGATTTTCTCAATATTTTGATTTTTTTGCACCCTCAGATTCCAGATTTTCAAATAGTTGTATCTCGGCCAAATATTGTCCTATTCTAACACACCATACATCAATGGAAAGCTTATTTATTCAGCTTTCAGATGATGCATAAATCTAAATTTCGAAAAATTGACCCTTATGACTGGTTTTATGGTCCAGGATCACATTTCAGCATAATATGTGTATAGTATTTGTCCTGGATGCTGTTTGGTCAACAATGTCTGAACAAGAAATGACATTTCTGTCATTATTTTCTCACTCTGCTGCTGTGATGTCATTTCAAACATACGATGTATTTTCTTCTGTGGAACACAAAAGATATTTTGAAGAAAGCTGCGCTCCACATAGCATTCCAAACAACTCATCTCATCTTTATTAAAAAAAAAAAAAATGCATACACTCTAAAAAAAATGATGTTTCAAAGTTGTAAAAGATTATTTGAGTACATTCTACAAGAAAATACTATGTCAGTCTTTCAACTTTAAAATATCACATTTAATTCAATGTGTCACTTGCCATTTCTTTGAAAATGATTATGAAATTTAAAATCACTTATAGAGTGAAATTTGTGATACACATTTTTTATTTTTCCCTGTACAGGTTTGGAATGGCATGAGGGTAAGAAAAAAAGACAGAGACTAGATTTCTTGTTTTTAAATTTTAAGTTAATAAAAAATTAGTCTGTTCTGTCCAATCAAGTCTGTTTTATATTGCCACCACAATATAGAGCTTTTAACGCTTTTTGTCTAAGGATATTTAAATTCTGGCCAAAAATAATAATAATAGCATAGTAATTAAATAGATAATTGCCTGATATTAAAATTTATAAACTATTTTGCAGAACAATTATTAGTTCTATAAGTAAACAAAAACAAATCACTAAAAATAAATAAATAAATAAAAACAATAATTTTAAATGCTACAAATGAATAGCCATCACAACATTTTAATGTGCGGAATGAGAAATTATATACACATACATTTGTATACTTATTTACATATACAACACTTAATAGTGTTATTAAATTATTGTTGTTTTAAGTCTTTAAACTAACTTAAAATGAGTGGTAATATACGTTAACAAAAAATATGTGAATTGAGCATGCATAATAAAAAAATTGAAGTAAAGAAATATATATTTTACATAGGCCAATTAACTAAAACTGGACACTCTAAGGAAAAAAGGGTACTGATGTACCTTATTTACCCCTTAAAGGTACATATTAGTACCTTTTGAAAGGGTACTGCTCCAGCTTTTATACCTTATAATACCTTTATGTTTTCTGAGAGCATATCAATATATTGTGCATGCCTAGTATTGACCAATCAGCATTTGAGATCAAAATGATCCATTTTAGAATCTTCAATAGGCCTGGAGCATTATCCTCAATCAAAAAGCTAATTCCTGCTATGCAATTGCTTAAAAAGTGCATGCAAATATCCAGCCTTCAATCTTCAACAATCAACATGCATGTGCAGTCTCACCAGACCTGAAGAGAGGATGATTGGTTGGTTTGGCATGGAGGGCATCCAACCCCCAGGATGATCTATAGAAGTATGCTGACAGGAGCTTATGCGAATTGTTTTAATAAACTGATTTAAAATGAACAAGCAGGCGTTCTATCAAGGTGACTTATCTCAGGCAAGTTTCCCTCGTGAGAGAGAGACAAACAATTATCCTCCTCGGCAAAGGACGCTGGGCCAAACCTTGGCACACATCAACATCAATATGTACAGCTAGTGAACTAAACCCTCTCTTTATGCATACACTGACATACAACTCTAGCTTTACAGCATGCATCAGTTTAATGTACCGGGTCAATGGATTAAAAAGGTCCTTATGGTGAAACAACAGAGGTGGGAAGAAATGAAACGGAGAGGGATTCAAACTGTCCCAATCGAGACAGATGGATTCACTGGAAAAGGGCACAGATCTGGAATCTGCCGCTTTGTACAATAAAAGCGCCATTATACCAACCATCTGCGGAGGGAGGGAAATTGTCCTGAGGCATTAAACGAACATCTCCGCTGCTAATCGAAGTGTCATTTTCATTTGCAGGCAACAGTGTGAATTCTCACGCCTCGTCGCTGGGGAACCAGGTTCAAAAATACGCCGGCCACCATGCCGTCACTTGCCGAATTTGAAGTGTATTCTTTTGGGTAATGAATTGTGTCTTTTTATTCTGGCCTGTTACTCTTGTGCCGTTCACGTATTTATGCGTTCATTGGGTTTCATTTGCCAGAGTGGGGCGCGATGACACATCTGGGAATCCAGAAATGGGAAGAAATAGGGTTTTTCTTGACCTGCAACAGTTGCCGCTATTTCCGCCAAGGTTATTAGGAGTCTTAACGTGAGAGACTGGCTGAATATATTCCGGATGGAATCCTTTCCATTTGTGGCCTTGTCTGTATGCAGCACAGGGAAACATGGGATAGATTTAGGGAGGCTTGATCTGTTCTGCTGATAGCGTAATCCCTCCCTAGACCAGTGAAGATGAAACTCAGACCTCTATTTAGTAAAGTCAAGCTGCTTTCAACATGATGCATACATAAATCTGGAGCGCATTCCTTTTTTCTCAAAATGAGACTGTGGCCTTATCTAATATTAAGTTGTAGTATAAAAGAGATAAATATTTTATTTCATTCTTGCATTTTGCACTTATCTGACATTAACGATATTACCAGGCTGAGGATTTATACGCCTTATGTAATGAGCTAGATGGGAAATCTGACCTGGTGTTAAATAAATACAACTCAATACAACAGAAGTTATACAGATGGTTTAAAAGTGTGTTTTACTACTAGGCTGTTTAATGCTTGAATCTGATTAGTTGGTGAACATATTTTCAGGGAAATGAATGGCTAAAGTAGTTCCAGGCAGGTCTTGACAGCATTACATGTCCATATGGACATATACCGGTAGACAAGATTAACTTGGACTATCATCTCTACCAGGGTTACATGCTCATATGACATTGCTGTGCTACATGGTCACATTTTTTTTTTTTTTTGCATGCATTTTTAAGCATTGCAGTTTAAAAACAAGTGATTGTAAGCTGTTGAAATGCAACGAAATATATATTTAAGACGAAATATATATTTAAGTTATGTTTTTATTAGTGCTGTCAAACGATTCATCGCGATTAATCACATACAAAATAAAAGTTTTTGTTTGCATAATATATGTGTGTGTTCAATAATAATAATAATCAATTTAATCAATCTGTCATCGAGGTAAAATATGTGTTCTGTGTATATTTATTATATATGTATTTTGAGTATATATATATGTGTATATTTATCATGTATACATAAATACACACACATACAGTATATATTTTGAAAATATTTACATGCCTATATTTATATTCATATAATTTATATTATAAATAAATATATTTATTATATTAACATAACCTATTTTTCTGAAATATATACATGCATGTGTGTGTATTTATATATACATAATAAATATACACAGCACACATACATATATTATGTAAAAAAAAAACTTTTATTTTGGATGCGATTAATCACAATTAATCATTTGATAGCACTAGTTTTTATACATTTGATTATACAATGTGTGTTGCATTTTTTATTTATTTGTTCTACTGGTTTTTTTTTTGTCCTTTTGCTTGTAATTTATTTCTTGTTTGATTGATAAAATGTTTCTTATTTAATTGCTGACTGTTTACTTGTGATTTTTTTTAAGCTAGTATTAGTTTTTTGTGATATTGACACTGGTGACAAGAATTATGAAATTTGTATGGTATCAAACATTTTGATATCATAAAGACCTTATTTAAATCTCATATTGTGATATCACTTCGTTAAATGATTTCAGTTCTTTCAAAGGTCCTTAACAGCTTATAACAGCAAAAATCCCAAAACCACAATAACACTGACCATGCAAATAAACATAGCAAACAACAAGATAAAAATGACTAATTGTTTCCATGTTTTTGCCACAAAATTACGTTTTATTATGTATCAAAAGCACATAGGCTACACTATTTCCCTTGCTCTCTCTCACACATGCAGTACTGACATATACAGAAACATACACGAACAAATAAACGTGTTGTCAGCGCTGCTCTGAAGATTTTATCAGTAAAATAGTTTAGCAACTTAATAAAAGCTACATGGCATTTCTCACTAGCAAGGTAATAAGCGTTTTTGAAACAGATGAACTTGCAGTTTTGCTAGTAGCGACGTTGCTGCCAAACACTGTTGAGAGACGCAGAGACTCAGGAAATTCACACACATTAATCTCAGTCTCTCATAACTGCATTAATAACTGCATTACTATCAACGGCTCCAGTCTGCATTACTAGGTCTAAAATGACGTTTTGGAATTAGCAACGGAAGCATGGGATGAAATGCACAAGAAATTAATCCTACACACAAGTGCGTTTTAAGGTCAAAAACACGACGAATGTCTTTAAATACAACATCTGAACAATGTCTTGAGGTGTGGTGGGCATAGTATAAGTGGAATTATTGACAAAGTGCCAACTCTTTTCATCATGGCTGAATGACCACCTCAGGTGTGCATTATTAATTTAACAGTCCATTGTAAATGATTCCTTACTTAATGCATGCTTCTTTATCTGCAACCTCCTCCAATATTCAATATCGTAATGCGCAGCGACTTTGCTTGTTAGAGAACCTCACAAAGTCACACATTTATACCCACACTCGCAAATGCAGTGCGTTACAGGCTCACTTATTCCCACATCCTCTGCAGCTGACGCATCAAAACAGATCATTGAGAGGAAAGATGACTTTCAGCACAATGGGTGCTGCATAATCGAGTCCTCAACCAATCAGAATGGAGCATGAGAGGGGCTTTTATTCATTGAGGCCATGAGGAAGCATTAGTGAAAGGACTGTGCTAAAACGCATGAAAGCAGATGGAGGTTTTGTTCCATGGTACAGCCACTACCTACCACTCATTACACTAAAATCCACAGGAAGGAAAAGTGTGTAACATTTCAACTGGTTCTCCACAAAAGCCAAAATAAAATTTCCCAATGCAAGCATCGCCGATAATATTGCTTGTTTTTGGGGAACAAGCCTCTAACCTTACTTTATGAAACCTCAAATCGTGTGAATTGATGAAAAGAGGTGTGCTATTACTTTTCTAAAGCAGGGTTTTCAAACTTGCCACAGTTCTGCAAACGTGATTCACATGTGAGGGCCGCTTTTCCTAAAATATAGGCAGAAATACATGTCTAAAAAACATTTATATACCGTGAAAAACTAAAATATATGTGCAAAATATACTTTCTGGGAAATATTCAGTTTCCATTAGCTACAGACATAAAATAATCAAACAGAACACAGCTACAGAATAAAACAAATGTGATTCTCACAATTTCCGAACAGTCTTTATAAAGAAGAATGAATCAATGTCAAATTTAGTTATTTTTAACTTGTATAGTTTATATAATTTTCCCCTCACCATTTAACTTTTCCACAGACAGCCCCCAGTCTGAAAACCCCTGTTCTAAGCAATTAAGATTTTGACCTGGGACACAAATGTACAATAAAAATATGAATGCATATACAAATAAATGATACACAACTCCCTAGCAACTTCATTATAGCACAAAAATATTTTCCGCAGCCACTAATTCAGTCTTCAGTGTCTTGTGCATTGTTTTGTAGAAAATGTGATTTTTTTTTTCTGCCTGGATTCTTTGATGAATAGAAAAGAAGGTTAAAAACATCATTTGTTTGAAATTGAAATCTTTTGAAACATTTTAAATGTCTTCACTGTTGAATGAAATAATCAGCTGAATAAAAGTATTCATTTCGTTTCAAAAGGAATGTCAACAATGTCACAAGTGCGATGAATTTTACCAAAGACACCAAGGTCTTTTGAAATGAACTCAATATGAAACATTTCCAGGTCAAATGATCTGTATGGCATAGTATTTGTATTAAGGCAGCGTTTGGTTATGATTAATGAATTGCAAAAAACTGACAAAGCAAAATATTACTGCACTTGCCAGGTGTAACGGATCAGCACAGACACAGTAGGTGAGTAAAATAAATAAGAGCTTTATTCAAGTTCGTGCAAGGTGCCAGGTGAAGGATAGTCTTCCA
>JAFVLL020029985.1:0-10369 GCA_021397915.2 Tor tambroides
GACGTTTCGACACGGTGTCGAGATCCCGAAGCGCAGATGTTTCGAAACACTGCTCCGAAGCGTGATTCGAAACACCCATGTCACGTGACTAAGGCGATTCGAAGCATCGGGGCGTGTCACAAGTGTTTCGAGACATGGCATACTTGCCGAGTCTGCGTTTGATTGACAGGGTCCGGAACAAATCACACAATTGCACATCTGTCTCAACCTAACTCACACAAAGTATAAAAGTGGAGTTAACGCATCTTCACTTCGTGGGTTTTTGTGAGAGGAGACAGATTTTGCGATATAGTGATATTTATAGTGTAATTTGGTTAATTATATTTAGGCTACATTAAAAGTTATTAAGATATTGATAGGCTATAGACATTGACAGATAATTAGGATGTGGCATTGTGGCTTGATGTATTTTATTGTCTATTTTTCATTACCAAAATAACACTTATTTTATTCACAAAGAGTTCATTCAGATGTCAGACCGATGTTTCAACACATTACAAGAACAGAACAATAAAAACACACATTTTAATTGTTTATTATAACTTCGTGAAAATGACTGCTTCACCCTGGATTCGAACCCAAGGAGACAGCATTCCAGTCGAGCACACTAACCACTCCCCCAAATCACTTCATGGAACGATCATCACAACATACGTTATAATTCGTCAATTCGCTTAACTTTTCTTTGTCGACGTTGTTTCAGAGCAATACTTGAAAATGACCACTAGGTGTCACCGTAGAGACGGGTGTCGAAATGTTTCGAAGCCTCGGCACATTTGCTTCGACTGCTTCAGTGTTTCACGAAGCCTCGCTCTGCCCACCACTACATCTGGCCAAATGTCAAGAAGAGGACTGACGCTGGTTGGATTTAAACACAAAAACAAAGCCAATTGAAAACAGCAGTCATGTTCGTAAACAATGCCAGACCTTTGCACCATCATTTTTGGGTGAAAACTTTTGCGGAAATTTCCTTTACGCAAGTTTGCACCAGCAAACGTTTGGCACAATGCAACTCGTGAATTATGTGGGGGAAAAAGCAAGCCTACAGTGATCTGTATCAACACAATAAGCATACCACAACCCACACCTTTAAGTGGACCGCAATCAAAAAGCCTACCGAGACTAAGTTCATATGTTCAAGTGTGCAAAACTGCAAAATGCTCTGAGACCATTGAAATTAACTGAATTCACACTATTCACAGTTCACACTTCTATCATCCTTTACTCTTCTTCATATCATTCCAAATCGGTTTGATTGTATTTCTTCTACAACACAGAATAAACAGGATATTTTGAAGAATTTTGCAACAGTTCTGGTCCATTTAGTAAAAGACAGTGTGGTCAAAAACAATGAACCCCATTGACTTTAATTGTATGGATAAAAAATACTGAGATTTTTTCAAAATATCTTGTGTTCCTCAGAAGATGCCTAATGGCAAGTTCACACTAGGGGTGCGCCAATCCGATATTCAGTATCGGTATCGCTTCGATACTGGCATTTTCTGCTGGATTGGGGTATCGGTCTGACGAGACCGATCCAAATTCGATATTCTGCATAGCTACTACTGTGTTATTGTTAAGCCCCACAAAAGCCACAAACACATTATAAAACAAAGTTTTCGTGCACTATATTTCAAGTGTTCTGAAGCCGTTACATAGTTTAATGTGAGGTACAGATGAATATTTAAGTCAAGTTCACCTATACACTTCTCTCCGCTGCAGCTGTCTTTCATCCTCCATTCAGCATCCAAACTGCGTGCCGCGTTCGGTTACTAGAGTCAAGACGATAAAACTCTCTCCACTGTTGCTATTATACTTGATCTGTAAATAAAGTTCAATGGTTTTACATAAAAGGATTTTATCTAGCTAGAGTCTCGTGCTGTTTCTAAATCTACCGGGTGTCTGTTAGATCACAACACTGTTGTAGAGAGCACTATGAATGGTTCTTCATGAGCACAGTAACTGAAATTTAAAACGGTTTAAAGAAAAGGCTCAATAAACTGTCGCACAGATTTAATACACTACGCATTAATATCTCTTTCCTTTGTGCTTTGAACTTCTCCATGCGGACTCCGGAGCACTCTGCTTGCGCGCTGTGACTCAGTGTTGCTTCAAGCGCATCATTCTGCGCACGGGATGTGCATAAGTGCTTTATGCCGCTCTGTATTGGAGCCTTTCGTATTATAATATTTTTGCGCAATGAAAGATTATTAATAGCCTTTCTTGTTCGTCTCATCTGTCATATGGTGCTGCCACTGTGCAGTACGTTTAAAAGAAATGTCTTTTAATTTTACAGTATATGTATTTATATATAAATATATTACTTGTTTTCCATGAATGTACTTTACAACAATACAAAGAGCAATATATCATTTTTACCAGATTTATTCCTACACTTATTCACTTTTCTTTGTTCCCCAATAAATGTTTTTTTTTTCACTAATTTTAGATTTTATAAAAATTATTGTGCACTCATGATTTTTCTAGAGTAACCTTTGCTACTGAATTATCCACTAACCTAGTTTATAAAAGTATTTTTGTCATAGATTATAATTACATATTCATTCATTTGTTGTTTTTCTTTACAGTAAAGTTGTCTATATTTAGTAGATTGTGTGTAAAACAAAAAAGAGTGATGAGCAGGTCAACACACACTGAGGTATAGAAATTCTACACTGATTTAAAAAAAAGTGTGCTGTATCGGATCGGTAGATACTCAGAATTTTTGGTATCGGATCTGTATCGGTTCTGAAAAAGAGGTATCGAGCCAGCCCTAGTTCACACTGCACGATTTTAGCCCCGATTTTCACTCGCCGACAGGTTTTGCAAAATCGCCGATAAATGCCCAAAATCGGAGGCAAATCGGTGCTTGTTCATGCGAGTGACAATCACGCAGTGTGAATTATCAAAGATGCGATCTGAGAGAATCGCCGACGCGTTGCCAACACCTGTGATATATTTGGCATGCTACATATCTGGATCTGTCGGCGATTAAAAATCCTGCGGTGTGAAATGAGCTCTAACTGAAAAATACGTTGGCGATGACCTACAGCCAATGAGAGAGCAGGATACAGGGCAACGGGAAGTTCGAGGAGGAGTTATATGAAACGTCATTTGCAGACCTATCAGAGTTCTCAACAATTCTTCCTATTGTTAAGTCATGCAGTGTGTAACCTGCTGTCGCTGATCCATCGTGCAATGTGAACACAACAGCAACTGAATGCTACCCCAGATAGCCATGCAGTGTGAAAACAACGGTAATCTGACGACTTCGTGCAGTGTGAACTCGACATAAGTGAGGTCGATTGACTGAAATGTTGCTCAATAAAACGTTTCTGATTATGTAAACGTAGTAGTGTGCATGATTTGTATTTTTTCTAGTTTTTATTGTATTTATCCAATGCGCCTATGATCGATTCAGATGTGCGAGGCACTATATATTTTTGGGCTCCAAAGAAGAAAGTGAAACAGGTTTGAAATGACTTAGGGGGTGAATAAATGACTATTTTCATTGTTGGGTGAACTATTCCTTTAAGCCCTAATGTTAAATTATTAGGAACTGTAACTCACCTCCTGATTGGTCAGCTTCTACCTCACTAGCGGCGCCATTCCTAAAGCCTGTTCCATTCAACTGTGCTGCTTCGCAAACCGTAGCCACATTTTCTGCAGTAAGCGGAGACTCCCGAGGAGCAATTAGAGCAAGACTCTGCTGCAGTCCATCTCCTTGACCCTCTGAGCCCCTACAAGTCCCTGAAATTTGAATGAGGTCCTCTTTACTCTCTGACACGTTCGAGGACAACCCTGTGCTGTGGAGATCCTCGCTGCTGATGCCATCCTCGGACTGGCACGTGCTACATCCTGAGTCTTCCACCAGAGCTTCTTCCGCCTGCAGCTTGGCCAGAACCGGCATGGACTCCAACTGTTCCCCAGACGGCACAGTCAACGAGCCTCTTTCCTTCTCATTCTCCGGCATCTTCCAGAGCGAAGGCGCCAGACAACCGTTGACGACGTCTTCTGCTATCTGCACAGCCCGTGACTCCGTGCTTTCCACGTTCTCTGTAAGTACACAGGACTCCATTTCCTTACCATTTACAGCCGGCATGCTGCTGTCGGACGCTTCAGAGCCCTTGCTGTACCGGGACTCACAGCTGCTGACCGCCATGACTTCCTGGGTGGCTGCCGAGATGACCTCAGTGATCAGCCCTGCCGCGAGACGCTGGAGCTCCTGCATGTCTGGACTGGTCTTGGCCAGCAAGCCCAGGTCTCCATTTTCATGGTGCCGAGCCTCCGTGGAGCCTTCTGAAAGGGGTGTGCTGGTGGAGTTAGGGAACAAGGTCAGGGTTAGCGGCGTTTTCGGGCTGCAGGTCTCCAGCAAAACAGCCTCGCTCTCTGTTGAAGACGTAGCGGAGGCCAGCTCATCTTTTAAAACGTCAGCCGGGAGATTCTGAGTGCAAGTCGGTGCTGAGGTTTCAGCAGCCACCTCTCCCTCAGGTTCAGGTCGCTCTGCTTTGGCTAAATCTGCGGGACGCTGCTTAGTTAGTGGTTGGTTTTCGACCTGTTTCTTGATTGAACCAGTGCTTGCTAGATCTGTTGGTAACTGGCTTGAGGGTTTATTGACAATGGCGGCCTCTGGTCCTTTGTGATGAGTGCTCTCCTCCACTGTTTTTGTTGGGGTTGAAGATGACACAGGAGTTGTCGTCTCTGGGTGGCTTTGTGGGGGAACTGATTTTGTACCGCTCTGAGGAGCGCTTAGCTGTCCACTGGCCAACACAACTGGAGGGGCACCAAGAGCCTCCCCTGCAGTGGCTTTTAGCACCGGTGTGTGAATCTCCGCTACAACTTCCTGCTCAACAAGTCTGTGCTCTTTGGCCTTGACTCTGTCTCGGCTGGTTCTGCGGTGTGTGCTGCTGGCTGCGGGGCAGCTCTTGTCGACCATCCCATTGCTGCCCTCACCAGAGGAGGTTCGCAAGCCCATAACCGACCCCTCTTCACTGTCGTGGCTGGTGATTCGCTCTTTCTTGCGGGAGATGTACCACCACCAGCCTATGAGCGCCAGCACTCCAGGAAGCGTATATGGAACAAAGGACCGGAACCTCAGTGGCATCTCCTCTGGACCCTAGCAGCTACACCTGCAGATCAACACAAGGAACAATGATTAGACAAACCATGTCAAAGCAAGATGAAACAAAGGAAATTTATTACTTCAACATACAAGAAACTTAAGTTTATGGTTAACTACAAATCAACATTTAGTCCCAAAAGTACCCAACCACTACTGAATTAAAGGACGAATGAGGCCTATTTATAAGCCTATTATCCATTTTAGTGTAATCGTTTTTGTTTATTTTTTATTTTAGTGTTTATTTAATGAAAATGGCCCAAAATTGCAAACCTTACTTATTTGGCAATAACCAAAATACTGTACATTATCCCACTTACAACAGCTACCTAATTTAAATGAGTAAATGGACATGACATTGAGCGTTTTTTTTGTTTTGTTTTTTTTAAGACGAGACCTGAGTAATCGAGTACAGCATTTTTATATGGAAACTAGTTGAAAACATTTAACCACAGACAGGCTAATCAGAAAGTATTCCAAAGAGCAGTGTAATAAAAGGTTTTATTTCTGGTTTAAGATGTGTTGCCTTTGGGAAGAAGTGAAAAAAATGGGTGACTCATCCTCATCTTAGGAAATTACACCCTGGTCAACATTCATTCCTTTGTCTTGTTCACAAGTCTGTGTATCATCTAGAAAACAACTAGCTCATGGTTATGTAAGATGCATGGGCACTAAAACATCTTCCACGGAATTATTATATATACTGATGATTACATAGTATGTTATAAAAAATAAACTGCATCCTTCCAAGACAAAGACAGAGATTAAATAATAGAAGTAGGTAATATATATATATATATATATATATATATATAAAAATAAAAAATTCTAATAATATATATAATATAATAATCAACACTTGTGAATCTTTAACAAAAAAATAAATAAAAAATACATATAGCATATTGCTTTGTTTGCATCACTTTTGGTCTGGTTCTTTTACAGTGAGAGAGGGAAGAGTTCTGGACAGCCATGCAGAAACTTCAGGGACAATATCACATGACTGACATTCAACCTTAGAGGGTGATGAGAGCTACGTGCAATGTCTACCTCACTGCTATTGGCCAGGAGGGGCATCCTTTCAGAGTTAAAAAAGGACATTCATGCATGCATTTCCATCATGGGGACAGCAAATCCCAGTGTCCAGAGGAGGAGGAACACATCATATACAAACCCCTCCCATTCACTCCTGTACATAGTAACCAAAGATAAAGGGGTTTCTGTTTCTCTTCAGCTTCCAGATAGTGTTTCAGAAGACAGCCTGCTGTTAGCCTCTCTGACTGTCAATAAATAGTGACTACTTGAGCATGTACCATAAGGAATGACAAATATATCACAAGAAAGAAACCAAAGATGGGTCTTAATGTGGAAACATTTCGAAATAAGATTAAAAAAAAATCAGTATCAAAATATATTTAAGTACAAAGTTATAACCATGTCTTGAACATTGGGGTGACCTTTTTAAAAAGGATTTTAAGAGCTTTAAAGAAAAAAAGAACAGCAAAAGAACTAAAATTTATTGTAATCAAATCAAGCTATTTGCATTTTTTTTTTTAAATTCACACTCATTCATTCTTAATTGTATAGGCCTACCTTATGTTGTAAATGGCTCTGTTAAAATTTCTTGTCTCATCACATTCAGTTATGAATTATATCAAATTAACATGGCAAAAAGTTGAGTAGGTTGCTCAATGGATATTACGGTCAGTCGTTTTAACATTTCTATTGCAAAACAGTTGTCAAATATTAAATGTTTAACATTTCTATTGCAAAACAGTTGTCAAATATTAAATGTTTAGCTGCTTACACCTTCACAGTCTTTCATCTTTAAAACAAAAGTGTCAGGTTGGGCTTCTGTGAACAGAAAATCCCACCTTGACTGATTTTATTGGCCATCTCAATTTTGACATTGAGCGCTGATAGACCACTGAAGATATAACTATTTATGAAGTTAAGCTGTAACTTTGAAAACTTTTATCATCCTAAACACCAGCAGAGCAGCAGGAAGAATATAAACAATTTGGCAATTATTGGGGGGTGGGGGGGTAATGTTCCCCTCAGTGTACGGTTGTTACAGCCCTGTTTGAGTAACATGCTAATAGCATCTGAAGCATCCATTACTGTAAAGGTCCTCATATCATCAGCGGGATCAGTGTCAAACATGATGCAGACCATATCAAAGTTGTAATATTCCCTATAATATAATCACATGAAGTTTCTGTACAGCATAGCAGGAAAATTAGTAAATTACTCAGACTGTAGCACTGACCACATTCCTCAAGCTCAAATAAATATTACGGGAAAAAAAAGGTTTACAAATGACAAACCAAAATATGGCCCAAAACCAAAATCCACAACCCTCTTAGAAAATTTATAGAAGAAAAATCTCTCTCATACAGCATTTATTCTGACCTCCAGAAATTGAACAAACCCCACACACATTTTCAATTAAAAAAAGTTTTACACTACTCATTTTAAGTGCCACATAAACGATTTCCCATTTCACCAAACACAATTTCTATATTTCAGACATTATTAGCAGCTTTTACTTTTCTCTACTGCAAGAAATTGTAACAGCACTAGCTATGAAGGGTCGGTCACACAATGCAATAGCCATAATATTAATACTACACTGTCTGTTAACGTTATCAGTCTCGAGAGCACGTTTCAAGCAGCCATGTTAACCGAATATAGTCACATGTTGTAGTTAATGCACAGTAAAGTCCTCCTGAACCAGTTTCAGCCCTTGTTCACCTTCAGCATGAGGTTAAATAAACGCTCGCAGAGTTAACGCTCGCTGTCATATCATGGCCTAGGCGCGTGCGGACCAAAGAAAAAGAACCTAGCGCGTGCTGCACGGTGGCCGTTCGACCTTGGGGAGGTGTAGAGATAACGGAGAGGGCACCGTAGCCAGTCATTCGCGCAACACGTTACATACGAAGCCATTGATCGCAAGTAAGCGGCTTACTAGTGCTGCTGCATTCAGAATACAAAAGCGAACCTGTGAACACTCCAGCGTTGTGAGGTGATAGTTACGCGTACCGGCTGCTGGTGGACAATTACACCGGAGAGCCCCGAAAGTGACGTGCGCGTTTTATCACACTGGCACTGCGGCCAAAGTCAATGATATAACACGACATAATTGTGCAGAAAAGTGCACGTCTTGACTGAGACAAAACACACACCTTGCGGCCAATATCTGCGAGGTTGCATTATTGCATGCTGCGCGTGTTAGCAGTCAGGCTAACTGTTCACTGCTGCTATAAGGACTAATAAGCGAAATGAGAGAAATATAAGCAGAAGCTTCCACCGTTTATGCCAGCAACGAAACACCACACATAACCGAGGTGATTATATAAAGAAACACACACGTAACCAGTTAGCGAGGTGATATTGACCTACAGTACGCGTGGTAGGCCGCTGAATGAATTACAACCACATGCAGCTATTCAGTCTGAAGTACTGACCGCTTTAAGTATCCTGACTTCAAACCGATTTCACCGGGGTAACCCGCCACTCAGTCCTCCTCCTTCACAGCGGGCCTAAATTATCCATGAGTTCAGAGAAAGCGCTAGTCCATGTGGGTCGGTACATAATTCAGATGAATGAAGGTGTGAGTTGACTTCAACGCGCAAAGACAAAGAGCATATATTGTCCCTGTCACACTACAAAATGACTACTCTAATGATAATAGCTGCAAGCAACATTAACCTCAATATGTAAACGACAATTCCCTAATGGAAAATCCAGATTATAATGGCTTCTAGCGAGTCCAAGTTGGTCATTAGCTGGTAGAACCAGCACCAGATCAGCTACCAGCTGATGAAACCAGTTTAAAATGTTCACGATGGTTTGTGGAATATGTAATCTGACCAACCAGCTAGCTACTGATCAACTTAAAAACTAGGTACTATGTTCTAATTCCAAAACATGGTTATAGCATCTGAAGGTGGTTAAGTTGATTTTTGCAACATGGTATCTGGACTATTAGCCAATAACTCATAGATTTCACTGCTGTTGTTTAATTAGACGACATTAATTAATGTGCAAAACGTATAATTTATCCATTAGATTTGAACTAAGATTTGGCGACACCGTTAGCCGCTATAGCTAAAGCGTTTCGGGCGCTTTGGATAGCGGATAGCACTGGCGCAATGTCAAACATACGCTGTCGAACCAATGAAGATGGAAATCATTTTTGAAGATGAAATGGTTGCATGTGGGATGGTTAAAATCAGCACAGATGTTATGCAAAGGGCGACAGCAGGACTAATCAGAGGCGGCTAAAATGGGCTCCCCCTCTGCGCTATTTAAGCTTCACCTATCAGCATATATGAGGTAACTTAAAACCCCGTACTCACGGTTTATACTCACTGTGTTTATGCGTCCCTCGCACCGCCACCGTATAATATTAATATTACGTGTTCAAGGCCCAGCACAATCCCAATGTGTCCCCCCGCTTCGTGTGTGTGTGTGTGTATATGTGTGTCTCTTGTCTCTCCTCCCCACGTGTTGACCGTCCTAACGCACACTCTGAAAACAGAGACGCATCAGCTGATCAAATCTCGCGATAAGTCCGCTTTCTGTGTTAATGTATGGAATCATCGCGAGATCACCGTGGTCTCGGACTTCACGAGGCTGCTGAGGACATTACAGAGTCGTTTCTTTATATTGTGGAGGGAATAAGTAAATGTGACAGAAATACTCTAAACAGATTCAAGAAATTTTAGCTCAAAATATGTTTTCAGGTAAAGTCAAGTAAGGTAAAAAGAGCAGTAGTTATTTGATGTGACTTGGCAGTTGGCTGCTAAACTTTGAACTTTGCCCCTGGATATGATAAAGCCTGGTACACTGGAGGTTTGCCACATTTTAAAAGATCACAGTAATGATCTGTTTGTGACCTGTCAAGCAGTGTGATACGCAATAATTTGTCTAAAACGATTGCAAACATTTGAACCGTTTGCTTTTTGTATAATTATTATACATATATACATGCAGTTTTTATGACTTCATTAATTGAGACTATATAGAACATGTAAACCTGTAAAAAAAAAAAAAGATTAAAAACTGACTGAAATGCTGAACTATCACAGTACACAATATTTATTACAATTATTTATCAGTATCCCTAATGCATGTGTAAATTATATGGATTATTTAGGGAAAGGGAAGTGGTGTGTGGCCAAGTATGGTGACCCATACTCGGAATTTGTCCTCTGCATTTAACCCATCCAAGTGCATGCACACAGT
>JAFVLL020029987.1:0-14967 GCA_021397915.2 Tor tambroides
TTAGAAGCACACAATTTCCTAGAATATCATTATATGCTTTAACATTAAGATTTGTACTCATAGAAATTACTAAAGTAGTCAAACCTGTTGATTAGGAGTTAACTGAGGACAAACTTATTTAATAGTAAATGTGTTCTGTAATTAAAAAATTTACTGTGCAATATTTAAAAGTTAACCATTGGACAGAGCTAAAGAATGTCCAAGTTTGGACCAAGTAGGGCTGCATGATATTGGAAAAAACTGACACAGCAATGTTTTATTTCTCTGTGATATATATTGCAATATATTTCGACTTGAATAGCTTTATTTGGAAAGAATGAATTATTCTAGAGTTAGATCTGCATAAAAAAAGAAAAAAGAAAAAGATACACATCCTGTTTTTCTCAACTCTTTATATTCACTTAACTGACTGTGTTATAATAAGAATACTCCCCAAGAAAGGTATTTTGACGATTGTTTGAGTATTTGTCCATTCAAGCTTAAGTAGATGTGAAAGAGAACTGAATTCAGGGTTCACTGTTAGAGACACGCAGCTCTCTGCGCATGCACAGAAAAGAGCACGCCAGTACCAAATAAAGTTCTCTGTAGCGTCTTCTTGCACTCGAATGGTGGGAAATCGCTTTAACGTTTCAATCGACAAGACTTAAAAACACGTATAAATGATAACCTTTCGTGATGCAACAGCACTTGTCTGGTCAGCTGTTTTACTTTTTGTAGAGTTCTGCCATGATTTTAGCATCTCAGAAGAGCTCTATTCACTGTAAATTAACTGTATCATTCATGAACTACATGTGTTTAAATCCTGTGCTTCAAATAAAGAAAATATTCAATTACATTGCAGTCTGTGCGGTGTGACAATAGCACCAAGCCACTCTGCAATATCAGTTTTATTTCGATATATTGTGCTGGCCTACGAAGTACTAGGTTATTACCATGTACCAAGTTCCTTGTACTTTATTTACTTTAGATCAGTATAAAAAAAAATTCTACACATTTCTAAAGTTACTTACTGAAAAATGCCCAATAAAATTATTTTATTGTTTCACTACTGTAATATGCAGTGCATTATGGGCATTTTTTTAAAAAAAATTACATTTCATGTAATTTACAGTGACTGTACATTGGGAATTTTTAGCATTTAGCAGTGTTACTTTCATTGATGTCTGAAGGAAAGGAAAGTTTGTTTTTCTCACAGCATCAGCTACTGATGCAATGTTGAGTGTACGAATGGAGAGAGAACTGTAATATTGGCTCCATCTACTTTCATTAAAGAAAAAACTCGTATAGGTTTGGAATGACATGATAAATGACAGCAGATTTTCATATTTGGGTGAACTATCCCTTTAATGACGGTGAAAACTTGTGAAAATTACACTCTGACTTCACAGTCTGTCAAGTCAGAATCAAAATGACTTGAAACGCAAAATGATTTGTAAGTGCAGCATCTTCAGTGCAGAAAAAGAAAGATAAGACTTGGTTTAAAGAGTATGTTAATATACAACATTATTGCTTGATTGCAGATAAGAGGGTAGAACAACTGTGCAAACATCTAATGGAGCTGAAACATGAATTGTCAGGGATGTAACTCAATTTTCATGATAAATGCTCAAGAATCCCTTATTGAACGACCTGTTTGAATATTGGAGGAAACCAAAGGAAGAGGAAGCCAAACTAATATAAATGTAACTAATAACTGTTTCCTGTAAGAAAATAAAGTGTCTCATGCTCTAATGTGCATTCGAGAGTAAAGCCAAATCACCCGTATTCAAATCAGGGATGTTTATGCACTAAAAATTACAATCTCATTGTGTCAGTTTTTTATTTTCTTACTTACATGAGATACAAATAGAAATCAGTTGCTGCAATCTTCATGTTTTTACATAAAACTCTGTATAATATAAGCAAATGCATATTTATTCATTTACAATATGGACCAAAGGCGTGAAATCTCGCTGTAATAAGTAGAAGATACGGCAGAAGTGATAAAGGCAACAGCAAAACTCCAAACTTAAAGAGAATCAGTCATAGTTTCGGGGGCGTCCAGGTAAAGAAGTTGACACCGTGCAGTTCCTCAGGAAGATATTCTTGCTCCACCGGTCCACTGCAGTCTGGGTTGTATTTGTATCCTTTGGCGTAGCCCAGATTCTTCATCAGTTTTGTGGGAGCGTTGCGGAGGTGGAGGGGAACGGCCGGTAACGGGCCCTTATGGGTCCTCATACAGGACTTGACGTTGTTATAGGCCTTATACACCTCCACAGACTTGGGCGCTCGGGCCATATAAACCACGCACTGCGCCAGAATCACCTGAAATAATTCAACGCCAGATGGAGGAGAGACTGAAGATCATTTACATTACATTAGCTCATTTAGCAGACACTTTTATCCAAAGCGACTTATAAAATGAGGACAATGGAAGCAATCAAAACCAACAAAAGAGCAACAAGAAGTGCTATGACACGTCTCAGTTAGCCTAATGCAGTATACGGAGCAAAGTTTATATAATAAATTTTATAATGAATAAAAATGAAACAGAATAGAAAAAGAATAGAGAAAGATAGTGTTAGAGGCCTTTTTTAAGAGAACAAGTAGTTAGAAAACAGAGTGCAAGTCTTAAAGGGTCAAGTGGTTTTTTTTTTTTTTTCTTAAAAAAAAAACAAATAAGCAAAATAGAATTAGAATAGAGAGTGCTAGAATCAGTGTTGGGAAGGTTATTTTGGAAATGTAATGGGTTACAGATTACAAGCTACCCAATTTAAAATGTAGTAAGTAGTGTAACTATTTAAATTACTTCATTAAAGTAATGTAAATGATTGCATTTGATTACATTTCTAAATTTCGAACAAATGTTTTTAACTGTTAATCATTTTCAAACATAGCACAAGTATCTAAACTTTCCCTTCTAAAATATTAGACTTTTTTCTGAAGAAAGACTAACATAAATAGTGATGAAAGCAAACATATTAAATGCCATGGAAGAATATTTAAGGAATTTACAGAATATGTGCTAAATGACTTTAGAAATATCAGTTATTTTCACACAGAGATTGGTAGGTCTGTTAGTAAAATCTGTTGACTTTAGTAATCTTTGTTGCATTATATGCCAACGGTGACCGTTTGAAAATGGGCAAAAAGCACTTTTTGCATGCCTGTAACTCAAGTATCTTAATGTCCTTTTAGATATGGGGTCTTAACAAACTTTTCTTTTGATATCTTCATATCTTCAAGGCCCTATATGATACTTATAAAAGTTCTTATAATTAAAGAAGTATAAATATAATTACATTTAATTGTATTAAAAACATAGATCACATCTTGTTTTGGAATCGAATCCTGACTCCCAGATTCGTAATGGGGTTGAATGGTGAGCTGCGGTGTTTGTGTGTGTTGTACCTCACACTCGGGCATGCCGATGAAGTGACAGGCCTGAAACGCAGATACGGCCTGAGTGAGCGCCGCTGGGTCTGCCAGACCTTCAGAGAGTTCACAACACATCATCTAGTCTGTCAAGACGCTCACTTTTGGATTACAAACCAATAAGCAACCTATAAAGCTTCTATTTAGGTAAAACAACAAAGGTTTTTGGAAACTGTTGAACAGTCTGCCTGCTGAACTGAAAAGGGCCGTCTGCTTACCGATGTCCTCGCTGGCGAAGCGGACGAGTCTGCGGGCCACATACAGCGGGTCTTCTCCTCCCTCCAGCATTCTGGCCAGCCAGTAGAGGGCAGCGTTGGCTTCAGAGCCTCTCATTGACTTGTGCAGCGCTGAGATACAGTTATAGTGCTCCTCACCTGCGTGCCACACACACACACACGTCAGATTTGACAATCCTAGCTAACTGTGGACATACTGAGATATAGTATGGCACAAGAGCATTACACAACATTTTTAAGCTTGTAACAAAAAACTGGTCTTTGCTTGCACATTATAACGTTGATGTACAGTTTTCCAAACAGTGTCACCAAGATTTCACAAGACTTTACTGTGGCCAAGAATTGCAGCAGCTTTCCTCAAAAATGGCAATGCAACTTTTGCAACTTGGAAACAGTGACTGAGAACAATCATATAGGATTTTGACACTAAGATACAACCTGGTAATTCAAAACCCTCAATTGCTCTCATTTCTATTGATACATATTTCTTGATAATGGGTCAAAGACGAGATGTCCCATTTTGGTGTCCGCATCCAATTAAACCTACAACAGTAATTTTATAAACACAGAACGCATACTAAATGCAAGTAAAGTATCTACTTTAATGTTTCAAATAACTTTTGTGAAAATAAAACGTCAAAATACCTGAAATAATATTCCATTGTCATTCAGTGTCATTTAAGTGTATTTTAGGGCTGCACTGTAATCCTTAAATAAAGAACTGATACACAAACTATTCTTACACTGAATGACTTTTTTTTTTTAATTAAAAAAAAAAAAAAAAAAGAACAACTAATGCTGTAAAAAAACATTTAATGTTTTGATTCTTGAAAACCCCTTTTCGTTTTTGACCCTTATATATTAGTTGTATATATATTCCTATAATACAGTACATTACTTTAAAATTATGCTCATGTTTCTGGAATTTATTTATTTTCTTACAAAAGTATGGTTGCAAAATCTGCATTAAATACACAACCATGAGGGATTAATTAAAGCAAAGCAAGCAATAAATTCATTATAGATATATTATATAATGAATTATACAATGAATATAAATATATAAATATATAATGAATTTATTGCTTGCCTTGCTTTAATTAATATATATATATATATATATATATATATATATATATATATGCAAATATACAAATGACTTTATTAAGCTTAAAAATACATGACAAACACAAATTCAAACACTACAACTGGGTTGCAAATTTACTCTAATTTGTGGAAATTGTTGTTCAGTTTAGCTGTTCAGTGGCCAGATTTGAATTCTGTGGCTCTGTCACACATAACTACGTATTTTTTGTTCCAGGTGAGCCACAATACCTGCACTGTATGAAATGGACTGATTATTGGACAGTGACTTGAGTGCAAACAGGACCCACCTGCTTTATCATAAAGGATGTGTGATCTCTGGAGTCCTTCTTTAACGTGCTGCTCACGCACTGTTATTGGCTGCGGGCCGCTGTGGGGTTTGGATGGAGCCGAGCGCACCTGTGCGACACACGCCTGCACCGCCAGCTGCAGGCCGTTCAGAGCGGCTCGAGCGTCTCCATCACACAGGTGCGCCACCGTCTCCAGCGCTTTCTGCTCGATACACACCTGAGATCTGAACACAGACAGACAGCACAAAGAGCTCAGGCCTGCTCAACAAACCAGAGATTCCCAACACTTTCTGACTTGGAAATACACAAAATAATCAAGAAATATATCATTTAAATACACATTTATAAGTTCTTATTCTGCATACTTTCAAGTAAGGCTGCATGATAATGGCTAAAACGGTTAATCAAGATTACTTTGCTCAAAAATTTAAATCACACTTATTAATGACGATTATTATTTCATTTTTTCTTATAAACTGCATCAGAATTATTGCACTTTCACATAAGCGCAAATCAAGAGAACGTCAAATCGCACGGTTTGCTCGCAGGTTTAGTAGCAGAAAACAGAGCAAACAACCGTGTGACTGAAAACAGACTGGCTGTATTAGTTTTATTCTAGCTAGCAGAATAGCTCAACGTCGATTGCTAAACTAACATGTTTGCTAGTGTTTTCAGCGCATCAGTGTTTTTTCCTTAATGTGGAAAGAGTGTGTGAGCATGGTTGCCAGGTTGAGAAGATGAAGTAAACCACTGGACAGAAAGTGTATCCATTTCAGAGAAAAGCTCTGATTGGGGGATTTAAACTCTTGAGATTTGGCAACCGAAGCCATGACCAACTCAAGATAATTCAAATGCCAAATTAAAATGAAACACCTTCAGGATAAATAGGATTGTGCTTAATAAATCAAAAGAAGCAGAAATTGTGATTACGATTAAAATACGGTGTATAGAAGTACTCCATATGAGTAAAGCGGTTTAATCAAAGACTTCTGAAAAAGCACACTCAGTTTATATGATGGTAATGTAAACTTTTATGCACTTATAATGAAATTCAGTGTCAGATTTAATGTTATGTTTCTCAAAGTCAGTTTATGAAGTTTGAAAAGTTTTTTTGTACCAATTAAGATCCAATATTCATAAAAACGATCATTTTCCATCTTCATTTGTGACCCTGGACCACAAAACCATTCTTAAGTCGCTGGGGTATATTTGTAGCAATAGCCAAAAATACATTGTATGGGTCAAAATTATAAATTTTTCTTTTATGCCAAAAATCATTAGGATATTAAGTAAAGATCATGTTCCATGAAGATATTTTGTAAATTTCTTACTGTAAATATATCAAAACTTCATTTTTGATTAGTAATATGCATTGCTAAGAACTTCATTTGAACAACTTTAAAGGTGATTTTCTCAATATTTAGATTTTTTTGCACCCTCAGATTCCAGATTTTCAAATAGTTGCATCTCAGCCAAATATTGTCTGATCCTAACAAACCATACATCAATGGAAAGATTATTTATTCAGCTTTTAGATGATGTAGAAATCTCAATTTCAGAAAATTGACACTTAAGACTGGTTTTGTGGTCCAGGGTCACATTTTCACTCTCTGAAAAACAGTCATTCATATTTTAAACTGGGTATTTCTTACAATTACAGATTACAGATTACATGATGAAAACTGTAGTCAATAATGTAATGTAGGTTACTCATTTTAGCTAATGTATTCTGACTACTTTTTAGATTACTTTTTTAACTAACTTGTTTTAAACTTACCATTAAACATACCATATTGATAAAAAAAGGAAAGATAAAGAAAACATATTCCATTTTTTGAATACCAACATCATTAAACATTACATTACACCAGGGTTTCCCAAACTGGGCTTCATGTAAGAGCTGCAGTGGGTTTGTGAGTTGATAAAAAGCTAATAATTAATTAAATCATAAACATGTAAAATTAATTATTTAAACACTTAAACACTAAAAATAGAACTATTTGATTTGTTTACCTGCATGTCAATGTGACCATTAAGTGCGAATGTGTTGTTAAATTGATCAAGATATGAACTTTCTCAGAGATATTTCAAGTAAATACTATTTTAAGTCAAAAGGGTTTGGCTGACAAAAATGTTTGGGAATCACTGCATTACATAAAAACAAACATTAATAAACATGAAAACAGCAATGATATTACATGCCCAAAGTCTTTCAGGTTTACAAAAATTTTGTCCCGATTTCCCGAATCAACTGGATATGATGAGCACAGCTATACATCAACTGTGTTTAGTAACTTACATAATTATTTGTTTCATACATGGTCTAATTGCTCGACAGTTGTTTTTTTTCCACCCACATTCATAAGCATGAATCGCAAAATAGACTGCGCTCAGTGTTTGGGAGAATGAATAAAATTTGGATGATTTATTGCCACTGTGTGAATAATATGTAAACATTTAATCCATTAAAAAGTAACTTTAATCTAATTATGAGCATTATAAAATCTAATATACTCTAATTACGAGTACTTGGAATCTGATTACATAATCCAGATTACATGTAATCAGTTACTACCCAGTGTTTGTTATGAGTTCTGAAATTTGCAATCTCTTTTTATTGTAGAGGAACCTCTTATGTGTGTAAATATCAGGAGCATTTTGATTCTCAAAAGAAGCAGAAATTGCGATTACGATTAAAACACGGTGTATCATGAAGCCCTACTTTCAAGCTTCAAAAAGTACATAAAGACATTATAGAAGTACTACATATGAGTAAAGCGGTTTAGTCAAAGACTGATTACCTTTAATGTATTTCTTTCCAAAAAAAACAAAAAACAAAAAAAACAGGGGTGAAACTAGGGACTCCCACCATAACACACTACAATCTGTTTTATTAATATAAACAAGATTTAGCGTTGCAGGGCCAGATAGAGCGTCACTGGACCACAGACCCATCATACTATCCCAAATCACACCAGATCGTTCAGGAACTGCTGCGCTGGTTTCTTTTAGACAGTTATGACATATCTATCATAAAATATTGGCGGCGGGCAAGAAGAACAGAGCGTCTTACCAGCGGTGAGTGAAACAGACACTTCGAGAGACTTTGAATCTCTGCCCTAAAGTTTAACTGGGGCATGATAATAATGTTTTACTGGAGCACAGCTCTCATCTTACCCACATTTATGGCAGCATCCATAAATGAAAGTCAACAATAAATAAAAATCTGACCTGGCATACGGGGCTACTGCCAACTCGAATGGAAATATGTTAAATGATGTAAATCTATTAAGACAGTTAAAAATTCAGACAAGACAATCAATCTGTATGCTGATAGCTATACTGTATAGTTTGATTGCAATTTGATTCAATAATTGATTTTAATATGATATTGATTCATTTGTAAATATAGGCAATCAGGAACAGTACGTTCTGTCAGTTGGTGCATTTATATTAAAGTGATTTGTAAACACATTTAAATTGCACATAATGCAGTTTTATGGTAAAAATGTATTATATAACGACTAATACAAATATTATAAATAAAATATAAAAAATGTATTATATAACACATAAATTGTATTATAACATTTTAATATTATTGTGTTTCAACTCCAGTTTGTTGTTGAAATATAAACATGACTTTTATTCAAAATTGCATTAAATGCTGAAGACAACAGGAAAAGTATAATGAATATATAGTGCAAATATTAATTTTTCTAGTTAACTATTGAACTATTAAATGGCTTTCCTGAGGTAAACACCATTTTACATGACATTATTGATCACAAGCTGTGTCATTGATGTCTTCTCACAGTTGAAACACTGATTGAGTGATTACATGAGACATGATTCATTTCAGTAAGTTTCTTTAAACATCTTCTGATGTTTATTCATGTTCATTTTGTGTTATAACTAGTAGTAAAGATGAAGAGATAATCGCTTCATGTGCCGCTTGAACTGCGAAGCTATAGCAATCTGTAATGCCACATTAAACGGCAGCAAAGCGGTATTTATTCTTTGAATTTTGTAATAAAATTGACAGAATTTAAAATCTGAGACTCATATCGGAAGTACCAGAGCACAAAGCTTATCATGAGTATTGAATGAGAGGCATTACAAATAATGTTTGGTGAAGTTTTGTTCATGAATCAGCCGAAAATACCACAGATTGATATTTTCAACCCAGCCTTATTTTATTTTCATCAGTAAGTCACAGGTTGTTCTTCAGACTGAGAAAGCTCATAAAACAATGAGAGCGTTCCGTTCAGCAAAACTCAACACCGTTTGTGTTTACAGCGGACGCTTCCATGACTCCTGAGGGCCCTAAAACCTGATCTGCAGCACTTCACAGCTGTTCCACTCCAGGCCAGGCTGAGAGACAGCTGTTTGTTCAACTTACCAATCCAAACGGCTAATAAATCATCAAAATGAGGCAGTGAAGTCAGCAGATGGGCCGTCTCAGACACTTACTCTGAGCAGATCTCCTCCGCATCCGCATTCAACACCTGCAGACCCAGAAAATCCACAGCCCTGCTCAGAATCGAGCCCATCGCTTCCACAGACAGCCGTTCCAGAACCAGAACCCTGCAGCGGCTCAGTAAGGCACTGTTGACCTGGAAGGACGGGTTTTCTGTAGTGGCGCCGATAAGAGTGACTGTCCCGCACTCCACGTGAGGCAAGAAGGTGTCCTGAGACGAGAAAAAGAAGAAATACTGAAGCAAGCTGACATGGGAGGACAAGAGAAGATAGCATACACTCCAAAAGTGGAGAAATATCAAAGGTGGGTCCATTCTAGAGTAAAGATGACAGAGTTGATATGTCTGTCTTGGAAAAATTTATTAACTTTGCACATTTATAAGCTGCATTTTCAGTAGTTTGTCATATAAGCTGCATTTTCAGTAGTTTTTTGTCTAAGACACATTAGGAGTAGGGCTGCAAAAAATTTTTTTTTCACGATTAATCTATTCAAAATTGAAGTTTATGTTTACATACTATATGTGTGTGTACTGTGTATATTTATTATGTATACACTCTTAAAAATAAAGGTGCTTAAAAGGTTCTTCACAGCGATGCCACAGAAGAACCATTTTTGGTTCCACAAAGAATCATTCGGTTAAAGGTTGTTTAAAGAACCATCTCTTTCTTCCCTTTTTATAATCTGAAGAACCTTCTTTCACCACAAAGAAGCTTTTGTGAAACAGAAAACATCTTCAGATGTTTAAGGTTCTTTATGGAACCATTTAGACAAAAAAGGTTCTTCTATGGCATCGTGAAGCACCTTTATTTTTAAGAGTGTATATAAATAAACACACACACATGTATATATTTAAAAAAAATATATAAATAAACGCTTGTATATAATTAATATTATATATAAATATAAATATTTTACATATAAATCTAACATATTTTTCCTTAACATATACATGTATGTGTGTGTATTTATATATACATAATAAATATACACAGTACACAAACATATAGTATGTAAACATAAACTTTTATTTTGAATCGATTAATCGCAACTCATCGTTTTGCAGCCATAATTAGGAGAAATATGTGAATGCAGAATGAACCATTAATTGAAACTGAATCACATTGTGAATCAAATGGTTCTGAATGAGCAAAAATCATTGCTGAATCAAATAGAAAACCTTTGAATCGTGAATCGATTCAAACTCAAAGATTTACACTCCTGCTGCCAGTGTTGGATGAAGTACACAAACCAAGCACTTCAGTAAAAGTACAGATACACTAATAAAATATTACTTCAGTGAATTTATTAAGTACTACTTATACATTTTACTTCAGTAAAAGTACAAAAGTATTTGATTTTTTATGTACTTAGGGATTAATCAATGAATATTTATTTTGTAATTTTACCTTATATACTTTTATTTTTAGTAATTTTATATTAAATGTTTTATATAATCCTACTGCTCAAAATACCTGTAAAAAAAGGGCCTGTTAAAATATTAAATATATTAAAATATCACTTCAGGTTACTGATACTTCATGTGAAAAAAAAAAAAAAATCAGTTCAAAATAACAAGGAACAACATGTTTTTAAGAAACGCAGTAAATTATGCTTTGGAATGTAGTGGGGAAACGTTTCTCAAAATAAAAATACTCCAATAAAGTACAGATACTTGAAAAATGTACTTAAATACAGTAATGAAGTAAAAATAAAAAAAAAACTTTTCTTTTTTCTAGTTACTGCCTACTACTGACAACAGGGAATTTACTTGTTTACCCTTTTTATCATGTAACATGTCTACTGAATATCAGAATATTTCACATATATCAGATTTAGTATTTTCATTTTTATGAATATGTTATGTTTCGCCTTTAGCCTCTCCTGGTAGATTCCACATCTGTACTGATATGTGGGCAAAAAGCATAATTATCCCTTGATGGCCATCCAAAAATAACTTCAAGATACTCAGGATACTTGATTTGAGTCAAAGAACGAATAAAAAATGCTTCAAAGAAAGATGGCTGCATTGTACTATTGCTGATTAATGCAGATGGGGCAAGAAATCATTGTCATCTTTCTGTTGACCTTATTTTTATACCACATATTTTTTGTCTAATAGTTTCCATCTTTAGAGCTACAAAGCCTCTTTGAGGCCACTTTCTGCCACCACACATTAAAGGGCCACAATAAAGTCCAGTATAGATATAAGTCTTTATTTTTATTGGAAATGTGGTTCAGGTTCTTTGAATTCAGGCTAAATAGGAAAGCATGAGGAGGGAATCCCTTTGGCTGGTCTATTGTCTGCTGCATTTATGAATATAATTATGGATGTATTTAAAGTCACTGGCGCTGAGGTTGAGGATAAACTGTCCTGGCTGTCTGGCATACACAAATAAACACGCTTCCAGAGAGATCCTGTGCCAGCTGTACCTACACCAGACATCTCACAACATGAATTCACACCTGTTCACATACAGTGCTGCCAAAATGTGTTTGGAGACACAAGTCACATGTAAAAAGTCTGAATTTCAAATCAATTTTCTGTATCTGAAATGCTATAGGATCTTTTTTTCCACTTTTCATAGTTTTTGTCTTTGAATCAGCCATTTTTTTTCTCACACAGGTGTCCTATCAGACAATCACATTAACTATCAAGATGTTTCATAAACATTATGGAGTCACCGTACTAGGGCTATATGATTTCCATGATGCAGAAAATGTGGACAGAATCTTGGAATCCAGTAATAAAAATGGAATTTTCTGTGGAATGTCATGGAATTTGGCATATTTTGGATGGATGAAATCAAAAGTAGGGCTGTACACTTAAATCTCTGTCTCTCTTAAAGTCTCTGTGTGAATGAATGGCACAGATGCACGGTTTCACATATTTAAGTGCGTGACGCTCGCAGTGTTTTCAGCGTCTGCTGTCTCACTATATGATGACAGAAGTACATGATCAATGTCTCCAGAGATGCTCTGAGAGTCCATTCATGAGCATTTTACCATTTTATTGGAGAAAAACTACCATCATATCATATACATTGAAACGAAAAGATCTTTACGGCAACACATCAGAAAAGTTTGGTTTAACTTGAAGAAATTGTGACAGAAATATATTACAATTGTACGGTAGAATGTACATTAATTTAATAACAATAATAATATAATTATTCATTTAAAAAAAATAATAATAATAACATGTTTTTTCCTCCATGTTTTAATTTTAAAATTAAGTTGTTTTAAAATTAAACTTTGTTTGCCAAAAATAATGGTTTGTTTAATTTTCGTTTGATTGAAATATTAATTAATGTTTTATGCCTTCATTTGAATACCAAAAAAAATTAAAAGACGCAAAGAATTTCTAGTGGTAAATAAATGGTAAATACATTATGAATTCAATTAATAGACATACTTTTTGATTATTAAAATTTAATTAAACCATTAAAATGGAATTCAGAAAAATTTTAATGGAAAACATGTTTCATAGATCCTAAAAATGCAATTTATGTTAAACTTTTAATAAACTGTCGTTAAATTGTATGTTTCATGATTTCAAATAATTACACATTTTTTGACTACCAAAATTTAACTCAAAAACAGAGTCCAGAAAACGGGGAAAAATGGAACTCAGAAAAATTTAAATGGAAAATATAGAATTGAGGAAATTTGGCAAAAAACAGAATGGATTTCATAGGGCTTTACTGTACCTGTAATGTAACTGACCTGCTGGGATTTGTTAAAACGATGTATCTCATCGATGAACAGAATGGTCTTTCTCTTAAACAGCCGGAGCTCATTCTGGGCCTGTTTGATGACCTCTCGCACGTCGTTGGTGGACGCACTGGTGGCCGAGAGCGTCACGAAACGCCCTGTGCCTTTCTTCTTAACGGAACTGGCGATAATATGGGCCAAAGTGGTCTGTAAACAACAAACAAACAAAATGAGATGCTGATATTAATTATGCTGACACGCTTGCTTTTAACCTTTTTCTCAGTGGCTTGTCAGATGTGACTTGTAGACTCAATTGAAATAGTGAGAAAGAAAAAAATTGCCACATAAACTCCTTTGGAAAGAAACAGACACCCAACATTTGCTCTGCTCTGCTGTAAATCCAAGTGACAATCTATAAAACACCAAAATAAATAAGTGAAACCAGACACTTGACACAGTAATCTGCCAAGTTGGCTCTTCACCCTTGTCTTTCGATTGCATCTGTGACAGCAATCGAAAATAAGCTTCCAGCCTGAAAACAGAAAACACCTGCCATACAAACACCGAAGGCAAGATGATAACAGGGTGAATGTGAAAATCAAAAGGAAAAAACTATTAATTACACTGGCAAAAACTTTTGCACAGCTAAGCACATTATATACAAACTCTCATTCTCATTACTGTAATACGGTAAAGGAAATCATCCTGTCCAGCCACTGTCTTTTTAAAAATAGCACTTTCATGTTCACTAAATGACCCTCAGGGACTATTATTCTAGCACATGCACCTGTCGACCGCTAATCTGAGCCCTTTCACACGGCTTAACATGTCACTTTAGAACAGCATGCAATCGGGCCAACTAGCTCAAACGAAACCAAAGACTTCCCAATATGTAACTTCTCAATTATTATTACTTTTAAGCAAAATCAATTATTCTAATCTGAATAATAATACTGAAATAGGCTCATGTTTAACACCTACAAAGAAAAGATCAAATGGTCTATAATTATAGTCAAAATATTGATGCACATGCATCATGCAAAATTTCTTTTTCTAACTGTTATGAGAATTGGGGTTGATTGTGCTTATTTGTCTTTACTAATAAATTGACATTTTCTTTAAGCAAAATTTTTATTTTCATTTCAATTCCTCTGGGAGATTCACCCACATATATTGTACATTATCTGAATAATATTTCCTGAGACGCACATTCATATACTGACTATTATATGCGCATATCCTTAAACACATCAAGACAATCACATCTAGGCAGTATGCAATATTTCATTCCCAATAAAGACTCCAAACAAGGAATGGAAAGATAACACTGACTGGCCTATACAGTAACAAACACAGTGACACTGTAACACACATCAGTGATGAGTTATTATTGAATGATTCTCAATCACTGGCTTAGTGTTTCCAGAGTCTCATGTTGGAAATATACAACCCATACAAGTCAAAAATGCAGCAATCATGTAGTATTTTGAAGAAATAATTACAAATCAGGAGATTCAGACTCAGATCAGGAGACAAAGCAGCCCTCAAAACAGCAAGAGCCAATCTGTCCCGTGGCATCAAAAATGCAAAACGGTCATATGCTCAAAAAAATCAACAATCACTTCACAGACAGCAGAGACACACGGAGCCTGTGGCAAGCCATTCAGACCATCACTGACTACAAGCCCCCGCCACAGGCCTGTGATGACGACACATCCCTCCCAGATGCACT